>WOVY01011329.1:0-24833 GCA_013436015.1 Rhipicephalus annulatus | reverse complement strand
ATGTGAAAGCTGTTAGTACGCCTTTAGTGGTGAGCAGAAGAGACGTTTACTTGTGGAAAACGTAGCGGTAGAACCGACCAGCTGTCAAGCGGAGCGAGCGCGAGCAGCAACAACAACTCTTCCTTCTCTTCTTCAGCTGGCGTTCCGGCCTGTGCCAAATATCAATGCTACAATCACTCCCCCCCTCAGAAAAGGAGCCATCCTGGCGACCTATGGAACGGGTACGACGGGTGGGTCGTAGTGCGGCTTCAATCGATCTACGTGAACAGTCTCGCGGCCTCGATGCCGTCGGTCTGTTGATGGTTGAACCGGCTCAACAATATAGTTAACCGGTGAGGCCTGACGTAGGACTCGGTAGGGGCCTTCGTACTTCGGCAGTAGCTTGGTGGAAAGACCAGGAACAGATGAGGGAACCCCGAAGCCATACCAAGGCGCCAGGCGAGTATGACTGCGAAGACAGGTTTTCGTCGTGACGGTTCTTCTGGTACGCTTGATCTTGTGCGGTTAAGGAACGCGCGAGTTGCCTGCATTCTTCTGCATAGGTGGCGACTTCAGATAGAGTTGTGGATTCCGAAGCGTCTGGATGATACAAGAGAATGGTGTCCATGAATGAGGAAGGTTCGCGCCCGTAAAGGAGGAAGAACGGAGAGAATCCTGTCGTAGACTGAGTGGCGCTGTTGTAAGCGTAAGTTACAAAGGGCAGTATGCGGTCCCAGTTGGTGTGATCAGCGGACACGTACATGGATAGCATGTCGCCCAGTGAGCGGTTAAACCGTTCGGTCATTCCATTCGTTTGCGGATGGTATGCGCTGGTTGTCCGATGCACAACGTTGCATTCGCGAAGAAGGGCTTGTACGGCTTCGGAGAGGAACGTACGGCCGCGGTCACTGAGTAGCTCACGAGGCGCGCCATGGCGTAGAATGAGATTGTGAAGGATAAATAAGCCAACTTCACGTGATGTGGCCTCTGGCAGCGCAGCAGTTTCAGCATAGCGTGTCAAGTGATCAATGGCGACAATCACCCAGCGGTTCCCGTTAGGCGTATAGGGAAGGGGACCGTACAAGTCAATTCCGATGCGGTCGAAAGGGCGGGAGGGGCAAGGCAACGGCTGCAGTTGTCCATTGGCTATGTGTGGTGGGCTTTTTCGGCGTTGACATTTGGAGCACGAACGCACGTACTGTCGGACAAAGCGGTACATTCCGCGCCAATAGTACCGCAGCCGGAGACGTGCATACGTTTTTATCACACCGGCGTGGCCGCATTGAGGATCCGCGTGAAAAGAGTCGCAAATGTCGGCACGTAGGTGGCGAGGAATCACAAGCAACCACTTGCGGCCGTCAGAAAGGTAGTTGCGACGGTACAGGAGTCCATCGCGGATGGTAAAGTGTCGAGCTGTGCGCTGCAGTGAACGATTGGGCGTAACTTGGGACGGCTGAGACAGTAATTCTATCATAGAGGCTATCCAAGCGTCTTGGCGCTGTTCATAGGGCATGTCCTCGTACGAAAGTGCCACAGCATCGAGGCTGGATACAGAAGTACTTCCGTGTTCATGGGGAAGTGGAGAGCGGGAGAGAGCGTCGGCATCTGAATGTTTGCGGCCTGACCTGTAGACGACACGGATATCATAGTCTTGGAGGCGTAACGCCCAACGAGCGAGACGGCCAGATGGGTCTTTTAGTGACGATAACCAGCAGAGGGCGTGGTGATCAGTCACGACGTCAAATGGACGGCCATAGACGTAGGGTCGAAATTTTGTGATTGCCCAGACGATGGCTAGACATTCTTTTTCTGTGACTGAATAATTCTGTTCAGCCCTAGTAAGAGTGCGACTGGCATAAGAAACGACGTACTCGTCGTATCCAGACTTGCGTTGAGCAAGAATAGCGCCAAGTCCGACTCCACTTGCGTCGGTGTGTATTTCTGTAGGGGCATCAGGATCAAAGTGACGGAGAATCGGTGGAGATGTCAGCAATTGACGTAGTTTCGCGAATGCCTTATCGCAATTGGAAGACCACGCCGAAATGCCCTCGGTGTCAGAAAGTAGCCGTGTTAAAGGGGCCATGACAGATGCAAAATTACGGACAAATCGACGAAAGTATGAACATAAGCCGATAAAGCTCCGGAGTTCCTTAAGTGTCGATGGCTTCGGAAACTGGGCGACAGCACGGAGTTTTCCAGGATCAGGTAGAACGCCGTCCTTGCTGACAACATGCCCTAAGATGGTGAGCTTCCGGGCGGCAAAATGGCACTTTTTCAAATTTAGTTGGAGCCCAGCATGTGTAAGGCAATGCAGGACACTTGCGAGGCGCAGAAGATGGGTATCGAAGTCTTTTGAAAAAACGACGACGTCGTCCAAATAGCAAAGACACGTCTGCCATTTAAGGCCTCGAAGTATGTTGTCCATCAGACGCTCGAAGGTGGCTGGGGCGTTACAAAGGCCGAACGGCATCACGTTAAACTCGTACAAGCCGTCCGGAGTTACAAACGCAGTCTTGGCGCGGTCAGCTTCATCCATGGGTACCTGCCAGTATCCCGATCGAAGATCCAGCGAAGAAAAGAATTCTGCACCTTGCAAACAGTCGAGAGCGTCGTCAATTCTGGGGAGCGGATAAACATCTTTGCGCGTGATCTTGTTAAGGCGCCTGTAATCCACACAGAATCGGATGCTCCCGTCCTTCTTTTTGACCAGTACCACCGGGGAGGCCCACGGACTGTTAGACGGCTGTATAACGCCACGATTGAGCATATCAGACACTTGATCGTCTATAACTTGGCGTTCGGCGTGGGAGACCCGGTATGGACGCTGACGCAATGGTGCGTGGGTGCCAGTGTCAATACGATGGACAATTGCAGATGTTCGGCCCAGACTGGTTTGTTTGAAGTCGAACGATGAGCGGAAATGGTCGAGAAGTGTCAAGAGTTGAGTTCGTTGGTCAACAGGAAGGTCAGGATCAATCGATGGAAGGAAGACGTCGAGGGAAGAGGTGGCGGATGTGAGAGCGGAAGTAACACTGGCGATCTCAAGGCTTTTTGCTTGATAGGGCAGTTGACTGGTGCAAACACAATCGATGTCCTCAAGGCGGCCGATGCATTCGCCACGGAATAGGGTGACTGGTACAGAAAGGAGATTCGTGGCATAAATGTTTGCGCAAGTGGCTTCGACCGTCAGAAGAGCAAAAGGCAGAAGAACGTTTTTTCGAGAAGTGAAGTCTTCTGACGGCGTGAACATGACGTCCGAAAAAGCGGCATGGTCGCACGAGATCGGCACAATAACAGAAGACATAGGTGGAATATCAGTCTCCGCGGCGACGACAACACGAGAAATAGAAGGCTTATTATAATCGTCGTCGGAGAGCGATGACAATTCTAGTTCGGCCCGGGCACAATCAACAACGGCATGATGTGTGGAAAGGAAGTCCCAGCCTAATATGACGTCGTGTGAGCAGTGTGGAAACACGATAAATTCAACCACGTACAGAACGCCCTGGATGATTAACCGAGCCGTGCACGTCATAGAAGGGTTCACGTGATGCGCTGTTGCCGTACGAAGGGAGAGACCAGAAAGCGGAATCGTAACTTTTCTTAACTTGCGACACAATGCTTCACTCAATACAGACACGGCAGCTCCGGTATCTATTAATGCTTGAACGGCGATACCTTCAATCAAGACAGTTATTTCATTATTCGGTAGAGAACGAGGCCTTGTAGAGTTCGACGGTGGCGCAGTTCTTGCCTCCGGAACTGCGATGGTCAGTTTTCCGTTTGGGCAGGTGGTGCACGCCGAAGCATTGGTGAAGGCGAACGTCGGCGCGGGGAAGGCGATCGGCGTGGGTTGAAGGCGCGGCGGCTCGGCGGAGAAGTGTCCGAAGCTGCATGGAACGGCAGCGTCTGTGGTGGTTCTGTGGGGGCGTAGCCGTAGGTGCCATCAATAATGCCTGAGTGAGGGACGCGCCGGCGACAGAACCGCTCAACATGGCCAGGCTGACGACAGTAATAACAGATAGGTCTGTTATCCGATGTACGCCAAGGGTTGTTGGGAAGCGTTGAAGGACGGCGGTAAATGGGAACATGCGAGCCTGCCGGTACGCGTGTTGCGTATAAGGCGTTCGTTTGGTGGGCAGGGTCGACGACGTTTGACGGCGCATGTACCTGCCTTCGCGCGACGTCAGCGTAAGTCAGGGGAGCGGACACAGGTGGTGGCTGGTACGTGGGGGGAAGTGCCTCGCAGACTTGCTCTTCGATGGTTTGGCGCAGTGACGAGGTCAGCCCATGCGTATTGCTGGGAAGCAAGGGGGCAAGGGACAACTGGCGTGCCACTTCCTCTCGGATAAATTGCTGGATTTGCGGGGTCAATACAGTCTGTTCTGGAGATATTGCACCAACGGTCAATGCTGGCGTGCTGGTCATGTCGAAAGTAGGCCGTCGCGTTGAAATGCGCTGTTTTCGCAACTCATCGAAACTTTGGCAGTGTTGGATGACTTCCGAAACTGTTTGCGGGTCTTTAGCCACCAGCATGTGGAAGGCATCGTCCTCGATGCCCTTCATAATGTGTTTTACCTTGGCGGTTTCCGACATGCCAGGATCAAAGCGACGGCAGAGGCCTACGACGTCCTCAATGTAGGACGTGAAACCCTCTCCCGACAGTTGGGCGCGATCCCGCAAGCGCTGTTCTGCACGGAGCTTGCGCACTGTCGGTCGGCCAAACACGTCCGCGAAGGTGGTCTTGAAAGTGGCCCAGTCGGTAAGCTCGGCTTCGTGGTTGTTGAGCCAGAGCTCTGCTACTCCTCTGAGGTAAAAGTGGACGCGGCCCAGTTTGTCGTTTTCGTCCCACCTGTTGTTGACGCTTACTCGTTCGAACGAAGAGAGCCAGTCCTCGACGTCCTGCTCATCGGTGCCGTTGAAGATGTCTGGATCTCGCTCTCTCGGGACGCCGGGACAGTGGACAGGTGGAGATGTAGGAGCCGTCTGCTGTGCAGCGTCGATGGACATTGTTGATGGCGAAGGTAGAGTTCGGTTGCGGAGTTCCAGGATGGAAAAAGGTACCCAGCACCTCCACCACTTGATAGTACGCCTTTAGTGGTGAGCAGAAGAGACGTTTACTTTGTGGAAAACGTAGCGGTAGAACCGACCAGCTGTCAAGCGGAGCGAGCGCGAGCAGCAACAACACTCTTCCTTCTCTTCTTCAGCTGGCGTTCCGGCCTGTGCCAAATATCAATGCTACAAAGCGAATGAAACCGTCGTAATGTTGCAGAGAGCATTGTAAAGTAGCGAGTAAAACGTTTTCTAACGATAGAAGTGTGAAGGTTATGTTAGGGAAGGTTAGGTTAGTTTAAGCTAGGTAGCGTCGTGAAACCACCAAAAACGACGTCATCTAACGAGATAGTGTTGTTTTGATTGCGAGTACGAACCTGCCGATAGGTGAAACATTGTGAAAGCACACAAAACGGCATGAACAAGCCAGATACTGCGTCTTGTACCGTTACAAGTGCGAAACTGCTATGAAAGCGCATGCAAGCATCGTGAAACCTTAAAGAACGATGTCATTGAGCGAGATACAGCGTTCTGTACTGTACTAAGTTGGTGAAAAACTGTGAGGTCATGCAAATATCGTAATTGTGAAGGAAACAGTGTAATAGAGCGTTTTTAGATACAAGTGCGAAGGTTTGGTTAGGTTAAGATATGAACCGTCATAAAACCGCATTAAACGCTGTCACCTAGTGAGATGCAGTGTTTTTCACCATTACAAGTCGGAAACAGCGATATCTAATGTGAAAGCGCATGAAACCGTCGTAATGTTGCAGAAAGCATTGTAAAGTAGCGAGTAAAACGTTTTCTAACGATAGAAGTGCGAAGGTTAGGTTAGGTTAGGTTAGGTTAGTTTAAGCTAGGTAGCGTCGTGAAACCACCAAAAACGACGTCATCTAACGAGATAGTGTTGTTTTATTGCGAGTACGAACCTGCGATAGGTGAAATATTGTGAAAGCACACAAAACGGCATGAACAAGCCAGATACTGCGTCTTGTACCGTTACAAGTGCGAAACTGCTATGAAAGCGCATGCAAGCATCGTGAAACCTTAAAGAACGATGTCATTGAGCGAGATACAGCGTTCTGTACTGTACTAAGTTGGTGAAAAACTGTGAGGTCATGCAAATATCGTAATTGTGAAGGAAACAGTGTAATAGAGCGTTTTTAGATACAAGTGCGAAGGTTTGGTTAGGTTAAGATATGAACCGTCATAAAACCGCATTAAACGCTGTCACCTAGTGAGATGCAGTGTTTTTCACCATTACAAGTCGGAAACAGCGATATCTAATGTGAAAGCGCATGAAACCGTCGTAATGTTGCAGAAAGCATTGTAAAGTAGCGAGTAAAACGTTTTCTAACGATAGAAGTGTGAAGGTTAGGTTAGGTTAGGTTAGGTTAAGCTAGGTAGCGTCGTGAAACCACCAAAAACGACGTCATCTAACGAGATAGTGTTGTTTTATTGCGAGTACGAACCTGCGATAGGTGAAATATTGTGAAAGCACACAAAACGGCATGAACAAGCCAGATACTGCGTCTTGTACCGTTACAAGTGCGAAACTGCTATGAAAGCGCATGCAAGCATCGTGAAACCTTAAAGAACGATGTCATTGAGCGAGATACAGCGTTCTGTACTGTACTAAGTTGGTGAAAAACTGTGAGGTCATGCAAATATCGTAATTGTGAAGGAAACAGTGTAATAGAGCGTTTTTAGATACAAGTGCGAAGGTTTGGTTAGGTTAAGATATGAACCGTCATAAAACCGCATTAAACGCTGTCACCTAGTGAGATGCAGTGTTTTTCACCATTACAAGTCGGAAACAGCGATATCTAATGTGAAAGCGCATGAAACCGTCGTAATGTTGCAGAAAGCATTGTAAAGTAGCGAGTAAAACGTTTTCTAACGATAGAAGTGCGAAGGTTAGGTTAGGTTAGGTTAGGTTAGTTTAAGCTAGGTAGCGTCGTGAAACCACCAAAAACGACGTCATCTAACGAGATAGTGTTGTTTTATTGCGAGTACGAACCTGCGATAGGTGAAATATTGTGAAAGCACACAAAACGGCATGAACAAGCCAGATACTGCGTCTTGTACCGTTACAAGTGCGAAACTGCTATGAAAGCGCATGCAAGCATCGTGAAACCTTAAAGAACGATGTCATTGAGCGAGATACAGCGTTCTGTACTGTACTAAGTTGGTGAAAAACTGTGAGGTCATGCAAATATCGTAATTGTGAAGGAAACAGTGTAATAGAGCGTTTTTAGATACAAGTGCGAAGGTTTGGTTAGGTTAAGATATGAACCGTCATAAAACCGCATTAAACGCTGTCACCTAGTGAGATGCAGTGTTTTTCACCATTACAAGTCGGAAACAGCGATATCTAATGTGAAAGCGCATGAAACCGTCGTAATGTTGCAGAAAGCATTGTAAAGTAGCGAGTAAAACGTTTTCTAACGATAGAAGTGTGAAGGTTAGGTTAGGTTAGGTTAGGTTAGTTTAAGCTAGGTAGCGTCGTGAAACCACCAAAAACGACGTCATCTAACGAGATAGTGTTGTTTTATTGCGAGTACGAACCTGCGATAGGTGAAATATTGTGAAAGCACACAAAACGGCATGAACAAGCCAGATACTGCGTCTTGTACCGTTACAAGTGCGAAACTGCTATGAAAGCGCATGCAAGCATCGTGAAACCTTAAAGAACGATGTCATTGAGCGAGATACAGCGTTCTGTACTGTACTAAGTTGGTGAAAAACTGTGAGGTCATGCAAATATCGTAATTGTGAAGGAAACAGTGTAATAGAGCGTTTTTAGATACAAGTGCGAAGGTTTGGTTAGGTTAAGATATGAACCGTCATAAAACCGCATTAAACGCTGTCACCTAGTGAGATGCAGTGTTTTTCACCATTACAAGTCGGAAACAGCGATATCTAATGTGAAAGCGCATGAAACCGTCGTAATGTTGCAGAAAGCATTGTAAAGTAGCGAGTAAAACGTTTTCTAACGATAGAAGTGTGAAGGTTAGGTTAGGTTAGGTTAGGTTAGTTTAAGCTAGGTAGCGTCGTGAAACCACCAAAAACGACGTCATCTAACGAGATAGTGTTGTTTTATTGCGAGTACGAACCTGCGATAGGTGAAATATTGTGAAAGCACACAAAACGGCATGAACAAGCCAGATACTGCGTCTTGTACCGTTACAAGTGCGAAACTGCTATGAAAGCGCATGCAAGCATCGTGAAACCTTAAAGAACGATGTCATTGAGCGAGATACAGCGTTCTGTACTGTACTAAGTTGGTGAAAAACTGTGAGGTCATGCAAATATCGTAATTGTGAAGGAAACAGTGTAATAGAGCGTTTTTAGATACAAGTGCGAAGGTTTGGTTAGGTTAAGATATGAACCGTCATAAAACCGCATTAAACGCTGTCACCTAGTGAGATGCAGTGTTTTTCACCATTACAAGTCGGAAACAGCGATATCTAATGTGAAAGCGAATGAAACCGTCGTAATGTTGCAGAAAGCATTGTAAAGTAGCGAGTAAAACGTTTTCTAACGATAGAAGTGTGAAGGTTAGGTTAGGTTAGGTTAGGTTAGGTTAAGCTAGGTAGCGTCGTGAAACCACCAAAAACGACGTCATCTAACGAGATAGTGTTGTTTTATTGCGAGTACGAACCTGCGATAGGTGAAATATTGTGAAAGCACACAAAACGGCATGAACAAGCCAGATACTGCGTCTTGTACCGTTACAAGTGCGAAACTGCTATGAAAGCGCATGCAAGCATCGTGAAACCTTAAAGAACGATGTCATTGAGCGAGATACAGCGTTCTGTACTGTACTAAGTTGGTGAAAAACTGTGAGGTCATGCAAATATCGTAATTGTGAAGGAAACAGTGTAATAGAGCGTTTTTAGATACAAGTGCGAAGGTTTGGTTAGGTTAAGATATGAACCGTCATAAAACCGCATTAAACGCTTGTCACCTAGTGAGATGCAGTGTTTTTCACCATTACAAGTCGGAAACAGCGATATCTAATGTGAAAGCGCATGAAACCGTCGTAATGTTGCAGAAAGCATTGTAAAGTAGCGAGTAAAACGTTTTCTAACGATAGAAGTGTGAAGGTTAGGTTAGGTTAGGTTAGGTTAGTTTAAGCTAGGTAGCGTCGTGAAACCACCAAAAACGACGTCATCTAACGAGATAGTGTTGTTTTATTGCGAGTACGAACCTGCGATAGGTGAAATATTGTGAAAGCACACAAAACGGCATGAACAAGCCAGATACTGCGTCTTGTACCGTTACAAGTGCGAAACTGCTATGAAAGCGCATGCAAGCATCGTGAAACCTTAAAGAACGATGTCATTGAGCGAGATACAGCGTTCTGTACTGTACTAAGTTGGTGAAAAACTGTGAGGTCATGCAAATATCGTAATTGTGAAGGAAACAGTGTAATAGAGCGTTTTTAGATACAAGTGCGAAGGTTTGGTTAGGTTAAGATATGAACCGTCATAAAACCGCATTAAACGCTGTCACCTAGTGAGATGCAGTGTTTTTCACCATTACAAGTCGGAAACAGCGATATCTAATGTGAAAGCGCATGAAACCGTCGTAATGTTGCAGAAAGCATTGTAAAGTAGCGAGTAAAACGTTTTCTAACGATAGAAGTGCGAAGGTTAGGTTAGGTTAGGTTAGGTTAGTTTAAGCTAGGTAGCGTCGTGAAACCACCAAAAACGACGTCATCTAACGAGATAGTGTTGTTTTATTGCGAGTACGAACCTGCGATAGGTGAAATATTGTGAAAGCACACAAAACGGCATGAACAAGCCAGATACTGCGTCTTGTACCGTTACAAGTGCGAAACTGCTATGAAAGCGCATGCAAGCATCGTGAAACCTTAAAGAACGATGTCATTGAGCGAGATACAGCGTTCTGTACTGTACTAAGTTGGTGAAAAACTGTGAGGTCATGCAAATATCGTAATTGTGAAGGAAACAGTGTAATAGAGCGTTTTTAGATACAAGTGCGAAGGTTTGGTTAGGTTAAGATATGAACCGTCATAAAACCGCATTAAACGCTGTCACCTAGTGAGATGCAGTGTTTTTCACCATTACAAGTCGGAAACAGCGATATCTAATGTGAAAGCGCATGAAACCGTCGTAATGTTGCAGAAAGCATTGTAAAGTAGCGAGTAAAACGTTTTCTAACGATAGAAGTGCGAAGGTTAGGTTAGGTTAGGTTAGGTTAGTTTAAGCTAGGTAGCGTCGTGAAACCACCAAAAACGACGTCATCTAACGAGATAGTGTTGTTTTATTGCGAGTACGAACCTGCGATAGGTGAAATATTGTGAAAGCACACAAAACGGCATGAACAAGCCAGATACTGCGTCTTGTACCGTTACAAGTGCGAAACTGCTATGAAAGCGCATGCAAGCATCGTGAAACCTTAAAGAACGATGTCATTGAGCGAGATACAGCGTTCTGTACTGTACTAAGTTGGTGAAAAACTGTGAGGTCATGCAAATATCGTAATTGTGAAGGAAACAGTGTAATAGAGCGTTTTTAGATACAAGTGCGAAGGTTTGGTTAGGTTAAGATTATGAACCGTCATAAAACCGCATTAAACGCTGTCACCTAGTGAGATGCAGTGTTTTTCACCATTACAAGTCGGAAACAGCGATATCTAATGTGAAAGCGCATGAAACCGTCGTAATGTTGCAGAAAGCATTGTAAAGTAGCGAGTAAAACGTTTTCTAACGATAGAAGTGTGAAGGTTAGGTTAGGTTAGGTTAGGTTAGTTTAAGCTAGGTAGCGTCGTGAAACCACCAAAAACGACGTCATCTAACGAGATAGTGTTGTTTTATTGCGAGTACGAACCTGCGATAGGTGAAATATTGTGAAAGCACACAAAACGGCATGAACAAGCCAGATACTGCGTCTTGTACCGTTACAAGTGCGAAACTGCTATGAAAGCGCATGCAAGCATCGTGAAACCTTAAAGAACGATGTCATTGAGCGAGATACAGCGTTCTGTACTGTACTAAGTTGGTGAAAAACTGTGAGGTCATGCAAATATCGTAATTGTGAAGGAAACAGTGTAATAGAGCGTTTTTAGATACAAGTGCGAAGGTTTGGTTAGGTTAAGATATGAACCGTCATAAAACCGCATTAAACGCTTGTCACCTAGTGAGATGCAGTGTTTTTCACCATTACAAGTCGGAAACAGCGATATCTAATGTGAAAGCGCATGAAACCGTCGTAATGTTGCAGAAAGCATTGTAAAGTAGCGAGTAAAACGTTTTCTAACGATAGAAGTGCGAAGGTTAGGTTAGGTTAGGTTAGGTTAGTTTAAGCTAGGTAGCGTCGTGAAACCACCAAAAACGACGTCATCTAACGAGATAGTGTTGTTTTATTGCGAGTACGAACCTGCGATAGGTGAAATATTGTGAAAGCACACAAAACGGCATGAACAAGCCAGATACTGCGTCTTGTACCGTTACAAGTGCGAAACTGCTATGAAAGCGCATGCAAGCATCGTGAAACCGTAAAGAACGATGTCATTGAGCGAGATACAGCGTTCTGTACTGTACTAAGTTGGTGAAAAACTGTGAGGTCATGCAAATATCGTAATTGTGAAGGAAACAGTGTAATAGAGCGTTTTTAGATACAAGTGCGAAGGTTTGGTTAGGTTAAGATATGAACCGTCATAAAACCGCATTAAACGCTGTCACCTAGTGAGATGCAGTGTTTTTCACCATTACAAGTCGGAAACAGCGATATCTAATGTGAAAGCGCATGAAACCGTCGTAATGTTGCAGAAAGCATTGTAAAGTAGCGAGTAAAACGTTTTCTAACGATAGAAGTGTAAGGTTAGGTTAGGTTAGGTTAGGTTAGTTTAAGCTAGGTAGCGTCGTGAAACCACCAAAAACGACGTCATCTAACGAGATAGTGTTGTTTTATTGCGAGTACGAACCTGCGATAGGTGAAATATTGTGAAAGCACACAAAACGGCATGAACAAGCCAGATACTGCGTCTTGTACCGTTACAAGTGCGAAACTGCTATGAAAGCGCATGCAAGCATCGTGAAACCTTAAAGAACGATGTAATTGAGCGAGATACAGCGTTCTGTACTGTACTAAGTTGGTGAAAAACTGTGAGGTCATGCAAATATCGTAATTGTGAAGGAAACAGTGTAATAGAGCGTTTTTAGATACAAGTGCGAAGGTTTGGTTAGGTTAAGTTATGAACCGTCATAAAACCGCATTAAACGCTGTCACCTAGTGAGATGCAGTGTTTTTCACCATTACAAGTCGGAAACAGCGATATCTAATGTGAAAGCGAATGAAACCGTCGTAATGTTGCAGAAAGCATTGTAAAGTAGCGAGTAAAACGTTTTCTAACGATAGAAATGTGAAGGTTAGGTTAGGTTAGGTTAGGTTAAGCTAGGTAGCGTCGTGAAACCACCAAAAACGACGTCATCTAACGAGATAGTGTTGTTTTATTGCGAGTACGAACCTGCGATAGGTGAAATATTGTGAAAGCACACAAAACGGCATGAACAAGCCAGATACTGCGTCTTGTACCGTTACAAGTGCGAAACTGCTATGAAAGCGCATGCAAGCATCGTGAAACCTTAAAGAACGATGTCATTGAGCGAGATACAGCGTTCTGTACTGTACTAAGTTGGTGAAAAACTGTGAGGTCATGCAAATATCGTAATTGTGAAGGAAACAGTGTAATAGAGCGTTTTTAGATACAAGTGCGAAGGTTTGGTTAGGTTAAGATATGAACCGTCATAAAACCGCATTAAACGCTGTCACCTAGTGAGATGCAGTGTTTTTCACCATTACAAGTCGGAAACAGCGATATCTAATGTGAAAGCGCATGAAACCGTCGTAATGTTGCAGAAAGCATTGTAAAGTAGCGAGTAAAACGTTTTCTAACGATAGAAGTGCGAAGGTTAGGTTAGGTTAGGTTAGGTTAGTTTAAGCTAGGTAGCGTCGTGAAACCACCAAAAACGACGTCATCTAACGAGATAGTGTTGTTTTATTGCGAGTACGAACCTGCGATAGGTGAAATATTGTGAAAGCACACAAAACTGGCATGAACAAGCCAGATACTGCGTCTTGTACCGTTACAAGTGCGAAACTGCTATGAAAGCGCATGCAAGCATCGTGAAACCTTAAAGAACGATGTAATTGAGCGAGATACAGCGTTCTGTACTGTACTAAGTTGGTGAAAAACTGTGAGGTCATGCAAATATCGTAATTGTGAAGGAAACAGTGTAATAGAGCGTTTTTAGATACAAGTGCGAAGGTTTGGTTAGGTTAAGTTATGAACCGTCATAAAACCGCATTAAACGCTGTCACCTAGTGAGATGCAGTGTTTTTCACCATTACAAGTCGGAAACAGCGATATCTAATGTGAAAGCGAATGAAACCGTCGTAATGTTGCAGAAAGCATTGTAAAGTAGCGAGTAAAACGTTTTCTAACGCAATAATACGGAAAGACGGGCTAGTTGGTACTGCTGCATAATTGAAGTTTTTGCGCACACACACAAGGACACAGAAGAAGGGAACACAAGGACCAGCGCAGACTAACAACTGATTTTTATTAAGTAAGAAAACAGAATATATACGCTTCCTTGCACCCCATGATCACCGCGCATGAGCAAAAACGGCATCGTACAATCTTAAAAAACCATAAATATCACATGTTGTTCAGCAATTCAATTTCTTTTTCACTAAGCGATATCGACGGATGGCTGATGCACATATCTTTAAGTCTAGATATGTGCCACGCTTCTACTATTTCTCTTGTTGTCTGATTTGGGTGTACATACACAACCTTAGTTTGATCAAACAACGGCTTACATGCACTAAAAGAACAACGCGCACAGTGCATTGCTAAATGTGTTTCTGGCCTCCCCTTCAAGTTGGTCATGTGCTCCTTCAACCTCACATTTAAGCATCGGCCAGTTTGACCGACATAAAAGTTCCCACAACTGAAAGGGGTCTTATAAACTACCTTTCTTTTGCACTCAACCACCTGATGACCTGCACGCTTGGAACAATTGCCACTGATATCCTTCGTCCTTTCCTCGTACAGATTATTTACAGCCGGACACACGCCCCCTAGTTTGTTCTTTGCCGAGAATACAACTTTGACACCATATTTAGCTGCCACCTTCTTAAGTTTATGGGAGAAACCATGCTCGTAGGGGATTACCGAAATTTTCTTTGTATCTTGGCTTCTTTCCTCTTTCTCCCCGGATTTCATTTTCTTCATTAATCTTTCGCTTGCAGTTAGAAGAAACGAGTTAGGGTATCCTGCCTTTTCCAGCTTTACCTTCTGCTCAAGGAAAGATTCTTTTAACTTGTGCTTGCATGTTTTTGTCAGAGCTGAATTGAAACACCCCATTGCTATACCGTTTTTTACTATCCTTGAATGGGATGAAGCGTACTGCAACAGGGGCTTCTCTGTTCTAGGCGAATACTTCCAACACACATGGTTCTTTTCAAAAACAAGCTTCATATCTAGGAACTGTAAACAGTTTTCGGTGGGTTGTTCAGATGTAAAAACTAGGCCTTTGCCTCTCCGTCTGAAAGTCTCCATTACACTTGTGGTGACAGCATCCCAGTCTGTGTTTACGCCCAAAATCAAATAATCATCAACATATCTGAATATTTTTAAGAACTTGCCACCCAAATCAGAATCAACCAGTCTGTCAACTTTGCTCAAAAAAATTGTACTCAGTACAGGGGCTACCTTAGATCCAATACACACTCCATTCTTTTGACGGAACAGTCTATCTTGAAATAGTACAACCGTACTATCCAAGTACATGCTAAGTAATTCAAGAAACGTTTCTAGTGACATTCCACTGCAATTACGGAAGGCCACTTCATCATTGTCCTGTTCAATGCACTCTTTCACAGAATCTAGCAGAGCATCTTGCGGCAAAGAGTAGTATAAATCTTGAATATCAACACTAAAACCATTGTAGCTGCCTTCTTTAACTCCCGATAAATACGATACCACCTCCTCAGAATTCTTGACGAAAAACGGGTCCTTAGGAGACAAGGACGCTAGTATTTTTTGAAGAAACCCAGATACAATGAATTGCCACGAATTGTGTTCCGATACTATTGCTCTGAACGGAACCTCTAGTTTATGCGTCTTTGCCGCAAAGAACACTTCCAAAGTATGGCCCTTTTCCTTTCTTACGAGCGACGACAAACTATCCAACTTATACTTCTTCAACAACCCCACAGCACGTTTCTTGAGTTCCTGCGGTTTTATTTTTACTTCCTCGAAGCATTTGTGCATAACATCCGAAGCCTTACTAGAATACATGTTATCCGGTAAAACAACAAGGTGACTTTCCTTGTCTGACTTCACTACCCTCAATTCCTTAGAATACAGATAGCGAGCAAGCTGTCCTACAATAGGACGTTGTCTTCGGTTGAGCCTTACATTCGCAACGACTTCTACACATTCTCTAACGCAAGAATCTTTTTCTTCCTCACTCACATTCCTTGAAATGTCCCGCACCAAAGCCAGTCTGTCAGGTATCCGTAGCGATGGTTCCAGAGGGATGTGCTCAAGTTAGGACCCAAGTTCTGCGTGGAACCATCGCTACGGATACCTGACAGACTGGCTTTGGTGCGGGACATTTCAAGGAATGTGAGTGAGGAAGAAAAAGATTCTTGCGTTAGAGAATGTGTAGAAGTCGTTGCGAATGTAAGGCTCAACCGAAGACAACGTCCTATTGTAGGACAGCTTGCTCGCTATCTGTATTCTAAGGAATTGAGGGTAGTGAAGTCAGACAAGGAAAGTCACCTTGTTGTTTTACCGGATAACATGTATTCTAGTAAGGCTTCGGATGTTATGCACAAATGCTTCGAGGAAGTAAAAATAAAACCGCAGGAACTCAAGAAACGTGCTGTGGGGTTGTTGAAGAAGTATAAGTTGGATAGTTTGTCGTCGCTCGTAAGAAAGGAAAAGGGCCATACTTTGGAAGTGTTCTTTGCGGCAAAGACGCATAAACTAGAGGTTCCGTTCAGAGCAATAGTATCGGAACACAATTCGTGGCAATTCATTGTATCTGTGTTTCTTCAAAAAATACTAGCGTCCTTGTCTCCTAAGGACCCGTTTTTCGTCAAGAATTCTGAGGAGGTGGTATCGTATTTATCGGGAGTTAAAGAAGGCAGCTACAATGGTTTTAGTGTTGATATTCAAGATTTATACTACTCTTTGCCGCAAGATGCTCTGCTAGATTCTGTGAAAGAGTGCATTGAACAGGACAATGATGAAGTGGCCTTCCGTAATTGCAGTGGAATGTCACTAGAAACGTTTCTTGAATTACTTAGCATGTACTTGGATAGTACGGTTGTACTATTTCAAGATAGACTGTTCCGTCAAAAGAATGGAGTGTGTATTGGATCTAAGGTAGCCCCTGTACTGAGTACAATTTTTTTGAGCAAAGTTGACAGACTGGTTGATTCTGATTTGGGTGGCAAGTTCTTAAAAATATTCAGATATGTTGATGATTATTTGATTTTGGGCGTAAACACAGACTGGGATGCTGTCACCACAAGTGTAATGGAGACTTTCAGACGGAGAGGCAAAGGCCTAGTTTTTACATCTGAACAACCCACCGAAAACTGTTTACAGTTCCTAGATATGAAGCTTGTTTTTGAAAAGAACCATGTGTGTTGGAAGTATTCGCCTAGAACAGAGAAGCCCCTGTTGCAGTACGCTTCATCCCATTCAAGGATAGTAAAAAACGGTATAGCAATGGGGTGTTTCAATTCAGCTCTGACAAAAACATGCAAGCACAAGTTAAAAGAATCTTTCCTTGAGCAGAAGGTAAAGCTGGAAAAGGCAGGATACCCTAACTCGTTTCTTCTAACTGCAAGCGAAAGATTAATGAAGAAAATGAAATCCGGGGAGAAAGAGGAAAGAAGCCAAGATACAAAGAAAATTTCGGTAATCCCCTACGAGCATGGTTTCTCCCATAAACTTAAGAAGGTGGCAGCTAAATATGGTGTCAAAGTTGTATTCTCGGCAAAGAACAAACTAGGGGGCGTGTGTCCGGCTGTAAATAATCTGTACGAGGAAAGGACGAAGGATATCAGTGGCAATTGTTCCAAGCGTGCAGGTCATCAGGTGGTTGAGTGCAAAAGAAAGGTAGTTTATAAGACCCCTTTCAGTTGTGGGAACTTTTATGTCGGTCAAACTGGCCGATGCTTAAATGTGAGGTTGAAGGAGCACATGACCAACTTGAAGGGGAGGCCAGAAACACATTTAGCAATGCACTGTGCGCGTTGTTCTTTTAGTGCATGTAAGCCGTTGTTTGATCAAACTAAGGTTGTGTATGTACACCCAAATCAGACAACAAGAGAAATAGTAGAAGCGTGGCACATATCTAGACTTAAAGATATGTGCATCAGCCATCCGTCGATATCGCTTAGTGAAAAAGAAATTGAATTGCTGAACAACATGTGATATTTATGGTTTTTTAAGATTGTACGATGCCGTTTTTGCTCATGCGCGGTGATCATGGGGTGCAAGGAAGCGTATATATTCTGTTTTCTTACTTAATAAAAATCAGTTGTTAGTCTGCGCTGGTCCTTGTGTTCCCTTCTTCTGTGTCCTTGTGTGTGTGCGCAAAAACTTCAATTATGCAGCAGTACCAACTAGCCCGTTTTTCCGTATTATTGTAAACTTCATTTCTTGTACTGTACCTTTTACATAATGCACATTTCTAGAAACGAATCACCATCATTTAACTGTAGTTTTTTGCAGAATGGCTAAAAAAATATTTTTTCTTTAATCTTTGAAAGCAAGTATTCCTTGTAGAAAGTACAATTTATGCGCAGATGTTTTAGATGTGATTGTTTCAGTTTTACGTCTTCCGTGAAGACTTCATTTCAGTGTCTATCTTAGTTGTACTCTAAATGGACTTTTCTGGTTCTGGCTTTTACACCTACATTGAATGTATTATCCTTTTAATTCGTCTTCATAAGCTTAGGGTTTGCAGCTAACGGTGGATGAGGTCCAAGCTATGAATATTCCATCCTCTACCCTTTTTACGCCATGGTACGGTTCTTGGTAGCTGCAGCTGCCATTGGGCCCGATACTGCATCTTTGCAAAAGACCTCGGCATGCGTGCTAGTATTTTAAGGTGGAGGCAAGTGCAATTTAATATGTCATTAAAGAAATTGTCAGGCGAATTATTGAAAAAAACTGTTGTATTTACAGGTTCTGAAGTGTGTGTGTGTACATTGTACACGGGCAAACCTCTTAAAAATACGGCCCTGAATGGTCTTGAACAGTATTTGATTACATGCTAAGGCACGTTTGCCGGGCTAGTTGGTTGGGATTCATCATTTTCACTGGTATAGCGCACCACGACAAGGACACACACAAAGGAGAAATGCCACCACACAGCGCTAACTTGCAACTAATGTTTTATTTGCGATCACACACGCTGTTTCTATATAACAGTAGAGACCGATAAAACCTGGATAATGTCACCGTCAAGAATACAGCACAGCCCATGCACGTGTCATCACCGATAGCGACAATCTACACTAGCCCGTCAAAGTGAAAATTCCAGATACTTCTTTTCTTTAGATGATAATGCTATGGAAGCCACACTCACTACATTTTTTCTTTTCATTTTTGTATATTTCAAAAGCTTCAATAGTTTCACGTGTGGTTCTGTCACGGGCCTTAAAGAGTATACGGGTGTTTTGGAACATAGGGACGTAACCGCACCTCTGACAATGAAGGGCCAAATGACCACATACAGCTCTTTCTACATTGTACTTGTGCTCCTTTAGTCTTTCCTTCACACCCTTCCACATTGGCCCTATGTTTTCGCAACCGCAAGGCAAAGGAGTGCTATAGACAACCCCCACAATCACAATTCACAATTTCTCCCGGTGCTTTAATCTTACAACCCTGTTTCCCGATCTACTCTCTGCATTGACCTTTTTGCACATTCCTTGCAACTTTTTCGGGAGCAGGAAAACACTACATCCGCACCCCCCCGCCTTCCTTGCTATCCTTCGCAGTTATGGAAATGGCATGCATGTAAGGCACTACACAAAGCACCTGCCTGCCTTAGTGGCGGTTTCTGCCTGGTCTTTGCCGTTAATTTGCCCTTCCTTTCCTGCTTAACATTCGGCGACAGCGGTCAACAAGTGCAAGGAGTAGCCCAGAGTTTAATAAACGTTTTGCTTGAGCCCACAAGCTCTCATCAAGCTTGTGGTGGCACGACTTCATCAGTGAATTCTGAAAACAGGATTTTATCACCGCACGCTTTACCAGTTTCGATAGAGCGAACGTGAACGGAAGAACCGGTTTATTTATTCCTCGCGGTTCATAGCTTCAGCATATTCTGCTGGCAAAAAATAAAGCCCGAGGTCAAGAAATCTTATGAAATGTCATGTGGTACTTCATGCGTCAGCACCCAAGGGAGGATAACACTGTCAAAAACATGGTTAGAGTTTCCGTGACAACTGCGTCAAAATTGTTTATGATCATTACTGGCAACGATCAGATAGTCATCTACATATCTAAAAACAGCAATAACGTCACTGTGCTTCATCCGTTCGTCAAGGAACCTTGTTACGTTTTGCTAAAAACAGTCGCTCAGGTCGGGGTATGCAGGAACCTATACATACTCCCGTTCTTTTGTTTTACCAGTGTTTCCATCCACGTCGCATAGGCCGAGTTAAGATAAAAGTAAAGGAGCTCTAAAAACTGATCACTCGACAGACCGCAGGTATTTTGACAATAAACCGCTCCTACTCTGTCTATACCTTCCGATACACAACGCCATCAACTCTGCCTGAGGGAGGGTGTAATAAGGTCTTAACGTCGATCGAAAAAGCTAAAAGGTCTGCGGTTTCCTTGCCTGCAAGAAAGTCTAGTACTTGTTCCGACTGTTTCACCAAAAAGGGGTCGTCAAGAGATATCAACTTCAAATGTTTTTGTAAAAATAACGCGATGCACTTTTGCCAGGATTCATTCTCTGAGATGATCACTCTGAAAGGGCATTCAACTTTATAGCGTCTTTGCCGTGAAAAAGATATCAAGATCCACTTTTTTTTGTCTTCTCCGTTGATCTAACCAGGCCTTCAAGATTAAAGCTTTTGCATAGCTTCTTCGCGGGCAGTTTCGCACTTTTAGTAACGAAATATTGTTATGAGTATCAAATACAGAATTGATGGCCTCTGATGCCTTCGCTCGATACAATGACTTACGCATAAACCGCAAAGCCACCGTCTTATCGGCTGGTAGTGCGCTAGAGAGCGAGAGCGATTGTCCTTCAAGTGCCTAATGGTCTCCTGAATAGCATATCTGCCACCCGTAGGACGGACACGCATGAGAACGTCGACACCTTCAGATACACACCTGTCAACGTCAACCTTCAGGTACTTGTTTTGAGACATTCCGAACCATTCCTAGAAGTTCGGGGCTAGATTTTCGCGGCTCGACGGCGAACTTTGGTCACCACTTGAGTACCTGTCGCACTTTGTCGGGCAGGTTCACATCACCGATGACGTGAAGAGGATTCGATGGTGCGGGAGGGGGAGGGGGGCTTCTTTTGTACTTGCGTCCTCTGCCCCGGCAGAACTTGCCGCCAGAGAAATTCGCTTGTCCGTTCAGCTAGTAGCGAGTAATCGCGCCAGTCGTTGAAGCTTGAGCTTGGTCCCAGAATGAGCCTGAGATGATTTCTGTGCATTCGAGTTTGCCTCTGCCATTCGGATCGCATAACTTTGCAAATACGAACACCATGGTTGGAGGAAGGCAAACAGTATCCAAACAGTGCCAATACTTCAGGAGGGAGCACCTGGTGTCGGATGTAGAACCCAAGTGTCCGAGCTCTGCAAGGCTGCCGTCGCGATCAGCGGGATGATTCGGCATGGTTCGGTGCTGTACCATAAAGGAATGCCCGATGTACAAGAAATGAACTTTGCTAAGGCACGTTGCCGGGCTAGTTGGTTGGGATTCATCATTTTCACTGGTATACCGCACCACGACAAGGACACACACAAAGGGAGATTGCACACACACAGCGCTAACTTGCAACTAATGTTTATTTGCGATCACACACGCTGTTTATATAACAGCAGACCGATAAAACCTGGATAATGTCACGTCAAGAATACAGCACAGCCCAAGCACGTGTCATCACCGATAGCGACAATCTACACTAGCCCGTCAAAAGTGGAAAATTCCAGATACTTCTTTTCTTGAGATGATAATGCTATGGAAGCCACACTCACACATTGTTTCTTTCATTTTGTCTATTTCAAAAGCATCAATTATTTCACGTGTGGTTCTGTCACGGGCCTTAAAGAGTATACGGGTGTTTTGGAACATAGGGACGCAACCGCAACCTCTGACAGTGAAGGGTCAAAATGACCACATACAGCTCTTTCTACATTTGTACTTGTGCTCCTTTAGTCTTTCATTCACACACTCTCCACATTGGCCTATGTATTCGCAACCGCAAGGCAAAGGAGTGCTATAGACAACACCACAACAACAATTCACAAATTTCTCCCGGTGTTAATTCTTACAAACCTGTTTCCCGCTACTCTCTGCATTGACCTTTTTGCACATTCCTTGCAATTTTTCGGGAGCAGAAAACACTACATCCGCACCCGCCTTCCTTGCTATCCTTCGCAAGTTATGCGAAAATGGCATGCATGTAAGGCACTACAGCAACCTTGCCTGCCTTAGTGGCGGTTGCCATGGTTCTTTGCCGTTTGCCCTTCCTTTCCTGCTTATACATTCGGCGACAGCTGTCAACAAGTGCAAGGGGTAGCCAGAGTTTAATAAACGTTTTGCTTGAGCCCACGAGCTCTCATCAAGCTGTGTGGCACGACTTCATCAGTGAATTCTGGAAAACAGGATTTTTATCACCGCACGCTTTACCAAAGGTCGGTTCTTCCGCACGTACACGCCGAGCTGCTCGGCGAATTACGTGCTTGAGCAGGCGAGCGGCACAGCGGCCCGTGACGACAGAACTGCTCCAAGTTCGGGCTATGCAATCAGTCTTAGAAAAAGGTCTAAGGCGGAGCCCGTTTAAAGCGAGCAGGTGCTGGCTAACTAACTTCATGAAGAGGAAGGCTTTTCCCTCCGAAGGGGAACATGCATATGCGAAAAGTTTTGCGGAGGTGTACGATGAAAAGCTTCACAGTTTCAGAGGTTCGTCCTAAACTTGCGGGCGCAACAACAGCAGATTTTTCTCCTGCTTGGGCAAATTGGAAATGCCGATCAGACGCCCTCTTACTTCGACATGCCTGGCACCACAACCGTCGAGAAGAAGGGGGCGAAGCAAGTTCGCGGTGCTGACTATGGTCCACGGTAAAAACTACAGTGACGGCATGCTCTGTTACACGTCAGATGGGCACAAGCTTCGCCCGTACCTCATATTTAAATGGAAAACGTTCCCGAAAGTAGTCTGTGATCTTGCGGGCCAGCGAGAAAAATGGGTGCGCGTTGCAATCGATGTCTTACGTTTTTTTTTTTTTTTTCGCGGTGGAACTCGGGTGCGCGTTACAATCGAGGGCGCGGTAGAATTTAGGTAAATACGGTATGCTCTTTTGACTCTCAACTTACTTCATGTCCACACGTGTTAAGATACAAAGTAATTATTTAGTGTCACATTGTGCACATACTGTAAAAAATACAGTTCAATTAGCTAATTCTCAGGATAGCATTTGTGAACGGGTATGCTGTGATGACGCACTTATATCTTTTGACGATTCCACTTGACTGCACTGTTACCTGTTCACTTTTTTTGCCTTACACGATTACTGCTGCGACATGGTGAAGCTTTCATGTATGAGGTCAATTAAGATTGGTTTGCCCTTAAGTTGTTTATATTAAATCGCTGTGTATTCACTTTGAATCACTTGCACATTTTTACCACTTAATTCACCTCAATTTTCATTTGATTTCATTATCTGTTACTTAACCCACCCATACCCCATTACATCTGCTAGCCCCTTCATGTTTTCATCAAATAACTCGTGAGCAGTCTTGGGGAGCAACTCGTTACTAGTAGCATATTACCAATAACTAGTTACCTTTTTCAGTAACTTGCAATGTAAGTAGTTGCTTTTAATTTATAGGAACTTGTAACTTTAACACATTGTTCCTTTTTTTACATACTTGCGGTAACAGAAAATACCGTTACAGTTACTTGTGTTTTTATGAAGAATATTCGATAGCAACACTCGTCAGCCGATGTTAAACGCTTTTCATATTTTCGAGCTTTCATTTTTTACCATGTTCTTTACATCTTTCAGCCTTCCACAATAAGCCTGCCCTCGTAGTTGAGAAGAAGACAAGATAAGAGGAATATCCCCCTGCAGAAGCTGGCATTATTAGGCATATCTTTCTTCTTCATACATGCTCATCATCATGAGTGTTCGCCATCTTCACTGGTTGTGGGAACTTGGCTTGCTTGTGATGTGTGCATGCCTTGGGTGTGGTCCCTCCGTCATGCCTTCAGGGCCTAGTAAAGGTCGCTTTAGCCGTGATATTACAAGTTGTTGATTCTGCTCATCGATCTTCTGTCTTCTCTCGCCGCACTTTACCTCCCGGAACTCTGCTCAGGTCGCCGTTTCCACAAGGTGTCCGGTAACATGTCCCAGGACAAGCCAACTGGTGCTCCTGCATCTATTTCCATGGCCCCAATACTGTGGCCTATCCACAGTGAATTAACACTGGGCACCAGCATGATCCGCCCACGTTCGTCAGCCTTGGAGATGAAGGGTTGGAGGATTGGTTGTTAGTTTCACTCATAACAGAGTGGGTGCAACTAATAACGGGGATGATATGCCTAAAATCGCCGTGTTTCTTTCTATCGAAGAGGCGTTCATTGAAACGTTTTTCAACCATGAGCTGATATCACAAATAGAACACAATTCAAGCAGCAGCTTTGTCAAATTTTCGGCCCTCCGGAAGTGCTTTCAACTCTCGCAAAGACCCCGGATGCCGGAAAGCAACAATGCGGTGAATCTGACACGGCATCAGATGTAGCTAGTACTGGCCTTGTTTGTTCCACCACTGTAGCGAAGAACGTTGCCTCGAGAGTCCTTTGTCAGTGTCGCAAGCTCCGTACATGGGCTCAAAGCGGACAAGCACAACCACTTCTGTGTCCGCTAGAACCATTTGAGTAGTTGGCGTTGACCTGTATGGCTTGCTTCCTGTGACTGTCAGGGCAATCGATGGATAGTTACAGCTGTCAACCATTTGACACGCTGCCTCCGAAACAGCTTTCGTGTCATGTGCATCAGCATCGAAAGTTGCTGACTTCACTCCTCGTGTCATCCTGAGCGACCATTGAAAGGTATTAAATGCAAAGCGTTTATTAGTGAACTTTGGCAACTGGTCGTATCTGTCTACCCAGGCAAAAATCTTTTCCAAGTGGAACCACTTGAAGTGGATTATTGAACTGGATTTGAAGTGAACCACTTGACAAGTGGAACCACTTCAATGGGTTCCACTTGTCAAGTGGTTCCCCTTCAAATCCAGGTTCCACTTCAAGTGGTTCCACTTGGCAAGTGGGTCCACTTCAAATCCCGGTAAATAATCCACTTCAAGCGGTCCCACTTGGCAAGTGGGACACCTGTCTATATCTACTTGTCAAGTGGTCACAGGAACCGCTTGAGCACTTCAGTGAAAACTGTAAACAGATATTAGTTTTAATATTTATTACTTTACATGAGTGGTATACTTCAAAGCATTTAGTTTTTTTCTTCTTGTTGCGCCGGATGTCCTGTATTTTC
>WOVY01011328.1:0-25039 GCA_013436015.1 Rhipicephalus annulatus | reverse complement strand
CAAGATACAAAGAAAATTTCGGTAATCCCCTACGAGCATGGTTTCTCCCATAAACTTAAGAAGGTGGCAGCTAAATATGGTGTCAAAGTTGTATTCCGGCAAAGAACAAACTAGGGGGCGTGTGTCCGGCTGTAAATAATCTGTACGAGGAAAGGACGAAGGATATCGGTGGCAATTGTTCCAAGCGTGCAGGTCATCAGGTGGTTGAGTGCAAAAGAAAGGTAGTTTATAAGACCCCTTTCAGTTGTGGGAACTTTTATGTCGGTCAAAACTGGCCGATGCTTAAATGTGAGGTTGAGGAGCACATGACCAACTTGAAGGGGAGGGCCGGAAAACACATTTAGCACTGCACTGTGCGCGTTGTTCTTTTAGTGCATGTAAGCCGTTGTTTGATCAAAACTAAGGTTGTGTATGTACACCCAAATCAGACAACAAGAGAAATAGTAGAAGCGTGGCACATCTCTAGACTTAAAGATATGTGCGTCAGCCATCCGTCGATATCGCTTAGTGAAAAAGAAATTGAATGCTGAACAACATGTGATATTTATGGTTTTAAGATTGTACGATGCCGTTTTTGCTCATGCGCGGTGATCATGGGGTGCAAGGAAGCGTATATATTCTGTTTTCTTACTGAATAAAAATCAGTTGTTAGTCTGCGCTGGTCCTTGTGTCCCTTCTTCTGTGTCCTGTGTGTGTGTGCGCAAAAACTTCCAATTATGCAGCAGTACCAACTAGCCCCGTTTTTCCGTATTATTGTAAACTTCATTTCTTGTACTGTACCTTTTACATAATGCACATTTCTAGAAACGAATCACCATCATTACTGTAGTTTTTTTGCAGAATGGCTAAAAAAATATTTTTTCTTTAATCTTTGAAAGCAAGTATTCCTTGTAGAAAGTACCAATTTATGCGCAGATGTTTTAGATGTGATTGTTTCAGTTTTTTACGTCTTCCGTGAAGACTTCATTTCAGTTGTCTATCTTAAGTTGTACTCTAAATGGACTTTTCTGGTTCTGGCTTTTACACCTACATTGAATGTATTATCTTTTAATTCGTCTTCATAAGCTAGGGTTTGCAGCTAACCGGTGGATGAGGTCCAAGCTATGAATATTCCATCCTCTACCCTTTTTACGCCAATGGTACGGTTCTTGGTAGCTGCAGCTTGCCATTGGGCCCGATACTGCATCTTTGCAAAGACTCGGCATGCGTGCTAGTATTTTTAAGGTGGAGGCAAGTGCAATTTAATATGTCATTAAAGAAATTGTCAGGCGAATTATTGAAAAAAAACTGTTGTATTTACAGGTTCATGAAGTGTTGTGTGTACATTGTACACGGGCAAACCTCTTAAAAATACGGCCCTGAATGGTCTTGAACAGTATTTGATTACATTGCTAAGGCACGTTGCCGGGCTAGTTGGTTGGGATTCATCATTTTCACTGGTATAGCGCACCACGACAAGGACACACACAAAGGAGAAATGCACACACACACAGCGCTAACTTGCAACTAATGTTTTATTTGCGATCACACACGCTGTTTATATAACAAGTAGACCGATAAAACCTGGATAATGTCACGTCAAGAATACAGCACAGCCCATGCACGTGTCATCACCGATAGCGACAATCTACACTAGCCCGTCAAAGTGAAAATTCCAGATACTTCTTTTCTTTAGATGATAATGCTATGGAAGCCACACTCACACATTTTTCTTTCATTTTTGTATATTTCAAAAGCTTCAATAGTTTTCACGTGTGGTTCTGTCACGGGCCTTAAAGAGTATACGGTGTTTTGGAACATAGGGACGTAACCGCACCTCTGACAATGAAGGGCCAAATGACCACATACAGCTCTTTCTACATTGTACTTGTGCTCCTTTAGTCTTTCATTCACACACCTTCCACATTGGCCTATGTTTCGCAACCGCAAGGCAAAGGAGTGCTATAGACAACACCACAACAACAATTCACAAATTTCTCCCGGTGCTTAATCTTACAAACCTGTTTCCCGCTACTCTCTGCATTGACCTTTTTGCACATTCCTTGCAACTTTTCGGGAGCAGAAAACACTACATCCGCACCCGCCTTCCTTGCTATCCTTCGCAAGTTATGCGAAATGGCATGCATGTAAGGCACTACAGCAACCTTGCCTGCCTTAGTGGCGGTTGCCTGGTCTTTGCCGTTTTGCCCTTCCTTTCCTGCTTATACATTCGGCGACAGCGGTCAACAAGTGCAAGGAGTAGCCAGAGTTTAATAAACGTTTTGCTTGAGCCCACAAGCTCTCATCAAGCTTGTGGTGGCACGACTTCATCAGTGAATTCTGAAAACAGGATTTTATCACCGCACGCTTTACCAGTTTCGAATGAGCGAACGTGAACGGAAGAACCGGTTTATTCCCTCGCGGTTCATAGCTTCAGCATATTCTGCTGGCAAAAAATAAAGCCCGAGGTCAAGAAATCTTATGAAATTGTCATGTGGTACTTCATGCGTCAGCACCAAGGGAGATAACACTGTCAAAAACATGGTTAGAGTTTCAGTGACAACTGCGTCAAAATTGTTATGATCATTACTGGCAACGATCAGATAGTCATCTACATATCTAAAAACAGCAATAACGTCACTGTGCTTCATACGTTCGTCAAGGACCTTGTTACGTTTTGCTAAAAACAGGTCGCTCAGGTACGGGGCTATGCAGGAACCTATACATATCCCGTTCTTTTGTTTTACAGTGTTTCCATTCCACGTCGCATAGGCCGAGTTAAGATAAAAGTAAAGGAGCTCTAAAAACTGATCACTCGACAGACCGGCAGTATTTTGACAATAAACCGCTCCTACTCTGTCTATACCTTCCGATACACACGCCATCAACTCTGCCTGAGGGAGGGTGTAATAAAGGTCCTTAACGTCGATCGAAAAAGCTAAAAGGTCTGCGTTTTCCTTGCCTGCAAGAAAGTCTAGTACTTGTTCCGACTGTTTCACCAAAAAGGGGTCGTCAAGAGATATCAACTTCAAAGTTTTTGTAAAAATAACGCGATGCACTTTTGCCAGGATTCATTCTCTGAGATGATCACTCTGAAAGGGCATTCAACTTTATGCGTCTTTGCCGTGAAAAAGATATCAAGATCCACTTTTTTTGTCTTCTCCGTTGATCTAACCAGGCCTTCAAGATTAAAGCTTTTGCATAGCTTCTTCGCGGCAGTTCGCACTTTTAGTAACGAAATATTGTTATGAGTATCAAATACAGAATTGATGGCCTCTGATGCCTTCGCTCGATACAATGACTTACGCATAACCGCAAAGCCACCGTCTTTATCGGCTGGTAGTAGCGCGAGCGAATTGTCCTTCAAGTGCCTAATGGTCTCCTGAATAGCATATCTGCCACCCGTAGGACGGACACGCATGAGAACGTCGACACCTTCAGATACACACCTGTCAACGTCACCTTCAGGTACTTGTTTTGAGACATTCCGAACCATTCCTAGAAGTTCGGGGCTAGATTTTCGCGGCTCGACGGCGAACTTTGGTCCACACTTGAGTACCTGTCGCACTTGTCGGGCAGGTTCACATCACCGATGACGTGAAGAGGATTCGATGGTGCGGGAGGGGGAGGGGGGGGGGGGCTTCTTTTGTACTTGCGTCCTCTGCCCCGGCAGAACTTGCCGCCAGAGAAATTCGCTTGTCCGTTCAGCTAGTAGCGAGTAATCGCGCCAGTCGTTGAAGCTTGAGCTTGGTCCCAGAATGAGCCTGAGATGATTTCTGTGCATTCGAGTTTGCCTCTGCCATTCGGATCGCATAACTTTGCAAATACGAACACCATGGTTGGAGGAAGGCAAACAGTATCCAAACAGTGCCAATACTTCAGGAGGGAGCACCTTGTGTCGGATGTAGAACCCCAAGTGTCCGAGCTCTGCAGGGCTGCCGTCGCGATCAGCGGGATGATTCGGCATGGTTCGGTGCTGTACCATAAGGAATCCCGATGTACAAGAAATGAACTTTCTAAGGCACGTTGCCGGGCTAGTTGGTTGGGATCATCATTTTCACTGGTATAAACGCACCACACGACAAGGTACACACAACAAAGGATAGATGCACACACACAGCGCTAACTTGCAACTAATGTTTTATTTGCGATCACACACGCTGTTTATATAACAGCAGACGATAAAACCTGGATAATGTCACGTCAAGAATACAGCACAGCCCAAGCACGTGTCATCACCGATAGCGACAATCTACAACTAGCCCGTCAAAGTGAAATTCCAGATACTTCTTTTCTGAGATGATAATGCTATGGAAGCCACACTCACACATTTTTCTTTCATTTTGTCTATTTCAAAAGCATCAATTATTTCACGTGTGGTTCTGTCACGGCCTTAAAGAGTATACGGGGTGTTTTTGGAACATAGGGACGCAACCCGCACCTCTGACAGTGAAGGTCAAATGACCACATACAGCTCTTTCTAACATTGTACTTGTGCTCCTTTAGTCTTTCATTTCACACCACCTTCCACATTGGCCTATGTATTCGCAACCGCAAGGCAAAGGAGTGCTATAGACAACACCACAACAACAATTCACAAATTTCTCCCGTGCTTAATCTTACAAACCTGTTTCCCGCTACTCTCTGCATTGACCTTTTGCACATTCCTTGCAATTTTCGGGAGCAGAAAACACTACATCCGCACCCGCCTTCCTTGCTATCCTTCGCAAGTTATGCGAAATGGCATGCATGTAAGGCACTACAAGCAACCTTGCCTGCCTTAGTGGCGGTTGCCTGGTCTTTGCCGTTTGCCCTTCCTTTCCTGCTTATACATTCGGCGACAGCTGTCAACAAGTGCAAGGGGTAGCCAGAGTTTAATAAACGTTTTGCTTGAGCCCACGAGCTCCTCATCAAGCTTGTGGTGGCACGACTTCATCAGTGAATTCTGAAAACAGGATTTTATCACCGCACGCTTTACCAAAGGTCGGTTTCCGCACGTACACGCCGAGCTGCTCGGCGATTACGTGCTTGAGCAGCGAGCGGCACAGCGGCCCGTGACGACAGAACTGCTCCAAGTTCGGGCTATGCAATCAGTCTTAGAAAAAGGTCTAAGGCGGAGCCAGTTTAAAGCGAGCAGGTGCTGGCTAACTAACTTCATGAAGAGGAAAGGCTTTTCCTCCGAAGGGGAACATGCATATGCGAAAAGTTTGCGGAGGTGTACGATGAAAGCTTCACAGTTTTCAGAGGTTCGTCCATAAACTTGCGGCTCAACAACAGCAGATTTTTTCTCCTGCTTGGGCAAATTGGAAATGCCGATCAGACGGCCTCTTTACTTCGACATGCCTGGCACCACAACCGTCGAGAAGAAGGGGGCGAAGCAAGTTCGCGTGCTGACTATGGTCCACGGTAAAACTACAGTGACGGCAATGCTCTGTTACACGTCAGATGGGCACAAGCTTCGCCCGTACCTCATATTTAAATGGAAAACGTTCCCGAAAGTAGTCTGTGATCTTGCGGGCCAGCGAGAAAAATGGGGTGCGCGTTGCAATCGATGTCTTACGTTTTTTTTTTTTTTTTTTCGCGGTGGAACTCGGGTGCGCGTTACAATCGAGGGCGCGGTAGAATTTAGTAAATACGGTATGCTCTTTTGACTCTCAACTTACTTCATGTCCACACGTGTTAAGATACAAAGTAATTATTTTAGTGTCACATTGTGCACATACTGTAAAAAATACAGTTCAATTAGCTAATTCTCAGGATAGCATTTGTGAACGGGTATGCTGTGATGACGCACTTATATCTTTTGACGATTCCACTTGACTGCACTGTACCTGTTCACTTTTTTTGCCTTGACACGATTACTGCTGCGACATGGTGAAGCTTCATGTATGAGGTCAATTAAGATTGGTTTGCCTTTAAGAGTTGTTTTAATATTTAAATCGCTGTGTATTCACTTTTGAATCACTTGCACATTTTTACCACTTAATTCACCTCAATTTTCATTTGATTTCATTATCTGTTACTTAACCCACCCATACCCCATTACATCTGCTAGCCCCCTTCATGTTTTCATCAAATAACTCGTGAGCAGTCTTGGGGAGCAACTCGTTACTAGTAGCATATTACCAATAACTAGTTACCTTTTTCAGTAACTTGCAATGTAAGTAGTTGCTTTTAATTTATAGGAACTTGTAACTTTAACACATTGTTCCTTTTTTTACATACTTGCGGTAACAGAAAATACCGTTACAGTTACTTGTGTTTTATGAAGAATATTCGATAGCAACACTCGTCAGCCGATGTTAAACGCTTTTCATATTTCGAGCTTTCATTTTTTACCATGTTCTTTACATCTTTCAGCCTTCCACAATAAGCCTGCCCTCGTAGTTGAGAAGAAGACAATGATAAGAGGAATATCCCCCTGCAGAAGCTGGCATTAATTAGGCATATCTTTCTTCTTCATACATGCTCATCATCATGAGTGTTCGCCATCTTCACTGGTTGTGGGAACTTGGCTTGCTTGTGATGTGTGCATGCCGTTGGGTGTGGTCCCTCCGTCATGCCTTCAGGGCCTAGTAAAGGTCGCTTTAGCCGTGATATTACAAGTTGTTGATTCTGCTCATCGATCTTCTGTCTTCTCGCCGCACTTTACCTCCCGGAACTCTGCTCAGGTCGCCGTTTCCACAAGGTGTCCGGTAACATGTCCCAGGACAAGCCAACTGGTGCTCCTGCATCTATTTCCATGGCCCCAACTACTGTGGCCTATCCACAGTGAATTAACACTGGGCACCAGCATGATCCGCCCACGTTCGTCAGCCTTGGAGATGAAGGGTTGGAGGATTGGTTGTTAGTTTCACTCATAACAGAGTGGGTGCAACTAATAACGGGGATGATATGCCTAAAATCGCCGTGTTTCTTTCTATCGAAGAGGCGTCATTGAAACGTTTTTCAACCATGAGCCTGATATCACAATAGAACACAATTCAAGCAGCAGCTTTGTCAAATTTTCGGCCCTCCGGAAGTGCTTTCAACTCTCGCAAAGACCCCGGATGCCGGAAAGCAACAATGCGGTGAATCTGACACGGCATCAGATGTAGCTAGTACTGGCCTTGTTTGTCCACCACTGTAGCGAAGAACGTTGCCCTCGAGAGTCCTTTGTCAGTGTCGCAAGCTCCGTACATGGGCTCAAAGCGGACAAGCACAACCACTTCTGTGTCCGCTAGAACCATTTGAGTAGTTGGCGTTGACCTGTATGGCTTGCTTCCTGTGACTGTCATGGGCAATCGATGGATAGTTACAGCTGTCAACCATTTGACACGCTGCTCCGAAACAGCTTTCGTGTCCATTGCATCAGCATCGAAAGTTGCTGACTTCACTCCTCGTGTCATCCTGAGCGACCATTGAAAGGTATTAAATGCAAAGCGTTTATAGTGAACTTTGGCAACTGGTCGTATCTGTCTACCCAGGCAAAAATCTTTTCCAAGTGGAACCACTTGAAGTGGATTATTGAACCTGGATTTGAAGTGGAACCACTTGACAAGTGGAACCACTTCAAATGGTTCCACTTGTCAAGTGGTTCCACTTCAAATCCAGGTTCCACTTCAAGTGGTTTCCACTTGGCAAGTGGTTCCACTTCAAATCCCGGTTAAATATCCACTTCAAGCGGTCCCACTTGGCAAGTGGGACCACCTGTCTATATCTACTTGTCAAGTGGTCACAGGAACCGCTTGAGCACTTCAGTGAAAACTGTAAACAGATATTAGTTTTAATAATTTATTACTTTACATGAGTGGTATACTTCAAGCATTTAGTTTTCTTTCTTCTTGTTGCGCCGGATGTCCTGTATTTTCTGCGACAAAATTGTCGACAAGTTATCCACTGTTTCTTTAACAGGAACACCCTTGCACGAGCCCCAATGTGTCACAGTGTCTGCAAAAAAAAAAAAGACAGAAATTAAAACAGGCATGGGAGTCGCATAATTATTTACAGCACAAATCTACCACACCCTTACCAATAATCAAAGCAACCTTCTCTGGGCTCAGCTGTTTCCGCACTACCGCAGTAGGATTTTTGTAATCCTTGGGGGCTAGCTTCCCCCCCATAGCTGCGTTCTGCCAATCCTTCACGGCCCCATATGGCTTGGGCCATGTCCTTTACCACAAGGGAAGGTTTCTTGTGGCCCAATATTTTCTCGGCTTGCTGGCTCCCGATGACTAGACCATTTTTTCACATGATACTGCAAGTCAAAGCAAGGAAGAGAGCACAGCGATCCACTTACCTTGCCACCACCAATTTCTGTGAATGGAACATCGGTGGCCTTTGAGTCAGCTGCCCGATGGAAAAATAATAAGTGAAGTTGAGAATTACATCAAAATGATAGCCTTGACACAATGATATTCAAAGCTTTTGAGCTTCTACCTGTGGGCAGTGGCTCTCCAGAAGGCTTGCAATTGGCTCTGCAGGCTTCCTGTAGATGTGTCGACACATGATGCCAGCGACGTTGCTGTGGGAGCTGGGTGTGATTTCTCAGCTTGAACTTCTCTGCGCTCAGTCTCCGGAAAATCTGTACACAGTAGAGAAAAGTAGAAGCAAAACAATTTACTGAGGCTGTTATCAAGATACAACTCTTTATTATCTAGTGAAAAGGCTGAAGGTTTAGCTTTTGACCAGCAAGAAAGTTTCATAACATTAACATTCATGCAGGTGAGCATACTTCACCTGCAGGGGACTGCTGTGTCTGCTGTGCTTTCTTAGGAGGCGGGGCACTTTCGCTTGCCAGTGTTCCTCGAAGCTGCGAGGCACTTTTGCTAGTAAGTGTCTCTCGAGGCTGCCAGACATTTCCCCCTTGTAGCATTTCTACAACTGAAAAGATAAAAAAAAATTATAAAGATTTGCCAGTAATACTATGAATCAATATAAAAGCCTATAAAGTAAGGTGTTGCACTATCAGCTTCAAATTAAAAGTGAACAGTGGAAAGCATTAGAAATGATAGTCATCCAGTCAGCACCGTTGACAGATGCGCAATGCTCCAGTTTGGTAGCACTGTGCATTTCCATAGTGATGACAGGGCAGCACGCACTGTGCCACTGCTCATGCTTTGCACAGTTTGCATTTCATTCGATGCTGATAGTACATGCCACAACAATCTGAGAAAAGTGTGCATTTGGATAAATTAGTGTTAATGACCCATTCGACATAATCATTTCATCAGATGTACAGGGCTAGAAGAAAGCCAACAGTTGTCTTTGGCTAACCTCCCTGTCCTTCCTCCTTCAATCCTCCTCCTCCTCAACAGTTGTCTTAGCTTATCTTGTCTTTATTTTTACGCTGAAATAATTAGTTGTTGGGGTCTAACATCCCCAAACCACTATATGATTATGAGGACCGCCGTAGTGGAGGGCTCAGGTAATTTAGACCACCTGGGGTTCTTTAATGTGCACCTATCTAAGCAAACATGCTTCAATCATTTTCGCCTCCATGAAAAATGCGGCCCCCAAGGCTGAGATTCAATCCCGTGACCTGCGGGTGAGCGGCAGAGTGCCTTATCCACTAGACCACTGTGACAGGTTGCATTCTACACTGAACAAAACCATGACAATGCAGTTTGTCGCAAATGATACCTACACTACTTAAACACATAATTGCGGACGTGCAAAGAAAATTGGTACTTATCTTTCAAATCATCAATACATCGCTGCACATGGCAAAATAAATATTATGTAACTCGGCCTAAACTTTACCGTGCAAGCAAGGGCTGTTTCATAACTGAATTTAAATGGCTATACTCAAGGCGAGTTGTATCACTGTGTAGATTTAATTACAAACCGTTCATGTTTATGGGTGTGCGGTGTCAAAAAAAAAGTTATATAAATCAAAGTAAACAAAAGCTAGGAAGACACTGATTTGTTTGACAAATTATTCAGTTAATATTGCGTTATCTGCTCCTGACATATATTTATACAGCAACATACATTATCTTGCACTTTGACATCAGCTAAACCTGTCCGGTAATGACCTTTTTGACGTCACATTTCACGATACTCTGTGGAAATTCAGGTAACACACACCACTGAAACCTTTTAGATTCTACCAAAGCCACATTTGACAACAAAGATATAGCAATCTAACAAACTGCGGTACACTTACTCATTGAAAGCTTGCAATCCATACTGTCCAATCTTTCATTCATGGCAGCAACTGTCTGTCTCAGTTCATTCCGCTCCCTCAGCGCTTTTTCGTAAGGCTCCTGCCAAGTATATTTCTTCAATTTTTTCTGGTTATGGCCGGTGATCTCGTGCCTTTTTGAAGATGACTGAGTACAACGAATAGTAAGGAGTTGAAAAAGATTGAATAAATTCGAGAAGTGTACATTTTAATGCTTACTTGAGACTCTCGGGCAGCTTTATTTTTTTTCTAGCGCACTTGAGGCATGCTGACTCAGTATGCTCTCATAAGCAGCGCTTTTGGATGCTGCCTGACTTTGTTTGAGTTTTTTGTGTGCCTGCAGAAAGAAATGAAAACAAATAAGCAATGTTCGACTGAAAACATGGCAAACGTTTAGAGCACTTAGTGTAGTACCTCTTTTGCAGTCAGTGTGCTGTTTGCTGCTGGCTGCTGTAAGTCGAGGTCGATAAGCTCTTCTTCATGCTCAATGTCTGAAGCATTTATTACAGGCCGCGGAAGACGCTTGTTGCTTCTTTGCTTATGCAACTCTTCTTCCGAGTCTGTTATGCACAAATATAAAGTCAAAATGCGTCAATATTAGATTGGAAAAGCTGCAGGCGATGTTTAACATGGGCACACACACATACACTCAAAGAAAGGTAAGAGTAAAGTGGGCTCCTTTTTGTCCCACAACAATAATTGTCGTCTTGCGTCATTCTTGTTGCATTATCGCCGCGCGCCCAGCACTCTACGGTCACGAACGGCGCGCGTTGTCAGCGTGACGTATATCGTTACTGGCAGGAAAGAGGGCAGTGCCGCGTTTTCAAGAAAGGCAGCGCAAGCAGGCCAGATGAAGATTATTTCTACTTCTTTAGTGTGTGCTTAACAGTTCTGCACCACTGAGAAAAGCAAATTTGTTCAGCATAGGTATTACATTTAACACAAAGGCAACAAGCTAGAGCATCGAAATTTCTGCATGGTATATGTGTTGGTTAATACCGTGCGGCCGGCAAAAGCTGTTTAGCAAATATGATGACTCCCAACAGTAATCCCTCAAGCAGAGAAGCATAACAATTACGAATAGCATTATTTGTAGACCACACGACTATAAGCAAGTGGGAGCATATGCTCCTCGATTGCTCATGTGATATATCAAACAATGTGATATGTGCGATGCGTTTGCCATGACGTACGCTACTTATGGTGTCAAACCGCAATAAATTGCTAGCTTCATTTACTTACCTGCCAGCAGCAGGATTCTACAGGTGTACGATCCTGTAATATCCGGGTCTTCGTCGATCCAGAGTGTGGTATACACTTTGGTTTTGTTAAAATCGTCCTTGTTTACCGGGTGGAAGCCCTTGATATTGTGGACGGGTACTACGTACTCTTTCTGATCAAAGCTATTTAAAAACCGCACTAATGCGTACATATTGCTCACACGTACGCCGTGTTATGGCTGTGCACCACGAGAAAAACGTGCCTGAGTCGTTAGCACTACACTGACTACACACAACGACAGTAACAACGGACGAAGGCATGCACGGTCACAGGGCACGGGCAGGTGTATAGTGTACTAGATTAGTACACTATAGGCAGGTGTACAGTGGTTCTATGCTTCGGCCATGGCTTGGCTAAAAACGAAGCCAATAACTCGGCCGCTAAATAAACGTTTTGTACGTCAAAACAACAGGCGTTGGTCAAAATATCAATTGCCATTATTTTACTCAAATAAACAAAACACATAAAACAGTATCTTGTAAGCATTTATAATAACTACTTTGATATTTGAAGAAGTCAGTAAGCCAGGATTGAATAACTCTGATGGTAAGCCAGTCTCAACTGTTTGTACAGTCAAGCCGCGCCAAGCCATGCCATGAAGCATGTGAATGTCAGACGTCTTTTGTCACATGTGCGTCGACGTCGTAAACAACGTTTGATTGCCTATTAACTGTCTTATTATTCGTTCTTCATTTGAACCTCTTTGGACCACTTTAGCGTGCCCATCAGAAGCAAGCTGTGACAGGCGTGATGAGCACGAGTAAAAATAACCGCAAGCGATATCTAGAACCCGATGCGTGGAATGATCGTTTGCCGAAATCTACGCATTATGAAGTAAGAAAGAATGCTACCGCGCGTTCAACACCGCCTGCTATGGACGTCGGTTCAGAACATGTGGTCCAAGTGCGTCTGAATCCTCGGACGATGATGAAGCATCCGTGTCAGTCGAGGACATTGGACGAGAAAACAACATCGTAGGAGAAGAGTCGGCTGGCGACTGCGACACCGACGATGAATTGTCAGATCAACTCTCAAATGCGACGGAGCCGTCTGATGCTCTGCCAAGCTCCAACTTCTTTCGGTTGGAGTTTGCGCGCCCGCTTGGCAACGCAAACACCTTGTCTGTAGGGGATGCCCTCGTGCTTGTAATGGACTTCGCAATTAAGCATGGTTTGTCGTGGACTGCCATTGAAGACCTGTTAAAATTATGTAATAATATTTTAGGAACGAATCTGCTTCCAAACAGCAAGTACCTGTTCAGAAAGTTCACTGCAACTTCACCACAAGATATGAAGTTCTACTTTTACTGCCCGTTTTGCAATCGGCTGCTGGCCAAGACAGGTGGTAGCTTAAGTGAACGCAATAGTCTGACTGGTATGTGCTGTGGAAAGGGCTACACCGGCCGGAAGTTGACAGCAGATGACAACAGAAAGCTTATCTTTCATAGTGTTCGTAGCTGCAGTAATTAACCCCAAAAGCACGTATTTTATCAGAGGTATTTTTCAATCTGAAAGGCTCCGAACACAAATGTGCCTTTTCGTCCAGTAACACTGAAAATTGATAGCGATTCCAGTAGCCCTTCTAGCTATTTGTGCATGCTGTCCTTGTGCTTTCGCGGGAGTTTCTGCAACTATATTTAACCACATTTATTCTGAGCTTTACAACTATTTTTAAAAATAACAAGTCATTACATTGACACGATGTGGCTTTATACAGCTTCGCTGTGTTGTGCCACATTGCATGCACGCCTGCACCCAAGGTTTTTGAACCTGTGCCGTGGAGAACTTGTCCTTTGTCGTTACTCTCTCGACACACAAGCCAAGCCTAGTCACTGAAAATGTCATTGCGCATATGTGCAGCCGTGCCGAGTAGCAGTACACGTTATTTCCAAGACAAAATGTAGGTAGAAAAACCACGCTGCTCCAAAATCTTGGCGACCTGTAAGCTGAGTACACGGTTTCATGAGCATGCATAGAAGTTGCTCAAGACGTGCTAACGAGCATGGGATCATTACGTCACGCGAAAGCAGCACCACTTTAATGCGTACTACTAATGCAGGCCGGTATGGATATTTTTATGGATTAATATATTTTACTATAAAGAAGCCAACAATATTTCAATACTAACAAGAAAAATTTCTGACCGCATACACTAATCAACTTTCATGTGACAGGGCACATCGAATAATTTTAAGTTTTTGCTACCGGATGTGCTACAGGTCATTTTTTGCAATCTTTATTAACGAAATAAAGGCATAAATTCACTTCTCATGAGAAAAACAGGGTTGGTTTGAGTCACTATGAGGATCATTCTTTCCATTCGTGCAGTAACCTCATTTCATGTTCTGGGCAGTTGTTGGTCCCTATGAAGGTTGTCACTTATGTGTAGACATAAGTTCAACTGTTTATTATTTTGCTTAATGGAGTACTAGGCTTAAAGCCTCATAAGTACCAATTTCACATATATTTATGCTATTACTTGGGTAAATTGTGTATGTATTTATTTACGTCTGTCCCTTTTTACGTTTGTTCCTTTTCCTTAATTATAGAAGCATAACTGAACCAAATATTAAACTGCTTGGCACAAAGTGGAACCTGTTATGGTACAAACTAGTAGTACTGTCTTAATATTCACTTGAAAACTTGTGAGACATATCACTTATTAGAAGCTGTTTCATAGCAAGTGAAACTTGAATGCATGAAGAATCAATTCAGCACATTACACTATAAGTAGCAAGGAAGCAGGACTACTTGTGAGACAACTTTGAATGTTTGAATGTTTATTTTCATATTCTATGTACATATTCTATGTACAGATAACAAACACTTGTTGGACCTATAGCCAAAGGCTAGTGGAAGGTCCAAATAAAGAATACATATAAAGATTTCCTAGCAAAGCAGCGAGAAGAGAAAAGAAAAAACTGTGGTAATTTTCCAGTATACAAAATATTCAAGATTATTTGAAAATCCATAGTAAATCAATTCAACCAACAAGGAATATACATTACAGTACCAAAGAACAAAGTATACGGGCTACATACAGATGCAATGAGAAGATACAGTGCCATTGATCAAGAAACTATGTCGTACAAAAATCTATACATTTGAATCAGTAAGCAATAAGATGACTATAGGTGACCTGTAAAATACGTACCCTATGAGAACATAGAGATATGGCCATATGTTACCTAATAATACACACTATCGCGTGTCAGTAATTGCATAGAAAGAGCAGTAACCAAATAAGTATAAAATTCACTACCTTGAACCATACTAACAACATTTCCATAATTTACTGTGTCTGTAACAAAGAAAGAAAATATTGTTTCAAGGCTTTAGGGAACTTTATGGCAATGGAACCTGTTGTGTCTCCGCTCAAAGCAAGAGGGACCATTTGACAGCAAGTGGTCTCTCTTGTGGTCTGTCAATGGAATCCACTTGCTCTGAAGTGGCACCACTTGGCAGCAAGTGGGACCTCTTGAGAGACCACTTGACAGCAAGTGGGGCCATTTAAGGGACCACTTGGCAGCAAGTGGTACCACTTGAGAGACCACTTGACAGCAAGTGGGACCACTTGAGAGACCACTTGGCAGCAAGTGGGGCCACTTAAAGGACCACTTGGCAGCAAGTGGGACCACTTGAGAGACCACTTGACAGCAAGTGGGACCACTTGAGAGACCACTTGACAGCAAGTGGGACCACTTGAGAGACCACTTGACAGCAAGTGGAACCACTTTAAAGACCACTTGGCAGCAAGTGGAACCACTTGAAATCCCACTTCAAATTTTCGCCTGGGTATCTATCTATCTAGCCCCTACAACTTTTAGCTCTCCTGGCCGTTTCGATAATGGCATCTACACCAAAATTGGTATAGCATAACATGATAACTCGACTGTATTGCGAGCATAAATACTAGTCATAACATGAACCTCAAGACATGTACGGTATGTCTTGAATGTCATGGTCTTGTTACTCTTGTAGTGGTTTTGTTCACGTGACATTGCAAAACTAGTATGGTATCACATGACTGCATCACAAACCTTAAGTGACAGGCCCTAACTAGGAAATCATGACATGCATGCAATGTAAGTCATGGCTATACGCCACGATCAGGGTGTGCTAGTGGTCGTTTCGCTAGGTTCACTTATACCAAATTTTGTATTACGTGACGTGAATAGACGAAGGTAAGTGACCCGTTCAAACATGATCAATATGATATGCGTGTCAGGTGAAACATTACTATATGCTACGCTCATAGTGTGCTCACATCCGTTTCGCTAGTTTCACATGTACCGAATTTTGTATTGTGTATACCCTTTTTCGGCACTTGAGCTTCTAGCTCTAATTAGGGATTAGGATTCTATATGTAGCTGGAAGATGTAGCCTTGCGAATTCGCTGGCGATTGCCCCGCCCGGTTTCCTCTTTGCTGATTGTATCTATAATGTCCTTTTGTTTGTTTGTTTTTTCAACTAAGCACGAGTACGCTCTTAAAAAGTTGCGCGTAGCGCAACGTAAGCCTGCATAAGTCGGTGGCCTCTGTGCTATTTCTACTTCCTTGCTTCATAGCATCCGAACGGGATCAGCGCGTACACCAGCATGGCTCCACAAGGTCAGACTCTGCGACGCCATTGCACTCGAATTATAAGGAAAGTTGATATAGACCATTATTTTCTCAAGTGTGAGCTTGGGAACGAATGGCAAGGTTTATTTGAACTGCAACGTTCAGGCCTGTCATGCGACAGCGTGACTAATATTGTGTTTCGGCGTCATCACTGAATCTTCAAGAATTAAGCAGGTGTCATGACTGCTCTTGATATTTTTGAATGCTACAGGCCTCGCATGTGACCGGCGACGAATGACAATTATGATTGGGGTACTGGTGCAGTGAGATTGGAGTACCGGAACAATACTGAATGTCGAATAGCTTCTGGCTCTGTTCTTGGTGTCCCAGAGCATTCCTTTGATTGAGACAACCGCGCTAATCGTGCTGAGGTGTTGGACAGGTGGCTACAGAACTGTAGCGCGAATTGGTACTGTGAACTAGTGAACTAATTGAAACTTTTCTGTGACTAATATTCAGAAGTCTACGCAGACCTAATTCAAGTAATAAGAAAATGGCAGGTGTTTTGCTTCACATGCAGGTGACATTTTCAGCATACTCTGGCAATAATAATAAAAAAAGAGGATGTCAATCAGTTCATTAGTTCCACATGTCCTCACAAGCGTTTTTTTGGTAGGTAAACTTGTAGGTGGGTGAGTTTGTTCATAATTATTGTAAATTGGTGTGCGCAAATACAGACGACACAGAGAACTAGAAACAGGTTCAAGCGCAATCCCTATCTCTTGTTTTCTGTGTCTGTATTTGCGTACACCAGTTTACCCATAGTTTTATGGTAGGCAGTTGCAATTGCGTCCTTGCTAATGAACCACGATTCCAGAAGACCCCTCTCTCTTCGTTTTTGTTTATGAGCCAACATCGTCGTATTCTTCGGGCCAAAGCTATTCTCTGTTGAGCAGTGTTCAACAAGATCAGTATAAGAATACGTTGTATGGTCAAAATCTGCAAGCTTTAATTTCGTTGTACTCCTGCCCGTTTCACCATCGAAATTATATCGCTTCGCAATCTCTGCATGGTACATGTAAGCGTAACCGCACTGATCATTCACACGCGTCTGGTCTTCGTATTGCGAACACGTCTTAGAGTGTATACAACAAATAGCACGGCTCAAAGACGGTTTGTATGCATTGTGGACTCAAAGCTACTGCTTGAAGAATATCGGGTGTAGACTCAATGATAGGTATGTACGAATAATCCACTTTAGAACAGACTCGAATACCGATCAAATAGTGATAAAACCAAACCAAATCCTACTCTCAAACCTTAATAAAACGAATACAGATATAACGAAATATCAGTTACAGGGAAGTGAATGAAAAATAGTCTTGCAGTAAATACAGCATCAGAAAAAAATTGGCCCCGTATCTGCATGTTCGGACAAAGAAGGTGGCTTTGCTGTTTTGCCTTCCCTTTTGTTTAAGGACAAAGCCAGCATGGCTATAAACTTTGTTTTGAAACCCAGCCACTCTTCTATAGCAAAAGCTAAATTGAAAGCGAAAAGGCTTTGCAACTCTCTCGGCCTAGTAAAAGTTGCAAAATCAGTCGACAAATTAAAGTAGCTAAGTCTTGACATCTTTTTTACCGCTAAGACGCACAAGATTGACTGCCCACTGCGGGTAATAGTTTCTGAAAACCGGACCTGGCAAAAACAGGTCGCCTTGTTTTTACAAGAATAGCTTAACCTTTTAACTATTGACGATCCTTTTCTGGTAAAAGACTCTGAGGCGGTTATTAAGTTTTTAAGGTCTAATGACAAAGGACTGAAGGCTTTCTCGATAGACGTGAAATATCTATATTATTCACTTCCACATAACGCAGTGCTCCAGTGCTTAGAAGAATGCATTGATTCGTTCGGATCGATAAACTTCCAGAATGCGTCAGGTATGCCAGTTCATGGTTTTCTGGAATTGCTTTCATTTTATTTAAAGTCAACGGTTGCATCTTGGAATGAGCAACATTTAATTAAAAAAAGCGGCGTTTGCATAGGTTCCTGTTTGGCACCAGTCCTGAGTGACATCTTTCTCGCGCATAAGGATCGCCACATTCAAAAAGATCTCGACTTGTCTCTCGTTGTGAAGGTCTGTAGGTTTGTTGATGATTTCATTGTATTTATTGATTGTTTGGATACTGTTTCTGGAGTTGTTGTCCTTAGTCTTGAATATTGTTTAAGAAGCACTTGTATCCTCTTGAACTTACTCGTGAGTTACCGTATGGAAATTCGATTAGGTTCTTTGACCTAACACTCTGTCCTAGAAGTAATAATTTGTGCTGGCTGTTTTCACCGAAAAGTGGTAACCCCTTTTACCTTTCCACTCAGCTCATTCAAAATTGGTGGAAAGGGGTATCATTAAAGGTTGCCTGGTAAACGCTCTCAAGAGGTCATGCCCGCACTTGATGCAATGCAGTTTCAAAGCACAGGTAGAGCGCCTCTTAAGCGCTGTTTACTCGAGCGCCCTGATTTCTGCATTTGCGGAAAAACTTTTGAGGAAAATAAAAATGAAGGAGGGTGATCTCAGCCTCAAATCACGTCTGTTACCATGAAATGTGTTGCAGTTCCTTATCTGCATAACGTGCCGCATCGGCTGAAAAAAATCGGTAAATGCGCTGGTGTCACTGTTGTTTTTTCCGCCCCAGAAAAGCTTGCAAAGCTTTGTAAGCTGGTGAATAATCCAGTTGCTATTAGAGGAGGATAGAGAGAAGACTGCGAACGCCGCCGACGGCGGTGGATGGTTTGGGGTCGCTTATAAAGTGTATTCACACTTAAAACATGACGGCATACCGCGCTCATAGCGTGCTCGCGGTCGTTTCGCTAGCTCCACATATACTAAATTTGGTATCACTTGACGTGAATAGATGACGATGGTAAACGACACATCCAAACATGATAATCATGACACGGATGTCATGCACGGCATCAGTTATCACCACCCTCGTAATATTGCGCAGATTTTAAAGTGAAATATCAGCCTTTCTCATTCGTGCTTCGATTATAATCGCTTGACACTGTGGGATCTGCCATTTCTTTAAACCATGTCGTTTTTTTCAGGAATTTAATTGTGCATATAAACAGCCAATAATGAGAAAAAAAATCATCGCTAAGTACCACGATACCTCTGAAGAGATTACTGCCTCCCATATCCTGGCTATATATAGTTGAGAGAAAAATAGTAGGCAGTACTTCCAAAGTACATATACTAAAATTGGAACGATACAGAGAAGATTAGCATGGCCCCTGCGCAAGGATGACACGCAAAATCGTGAAGCGTTCCACATTAGTAGTAGTAGTAGTAATAGTTATTTGACTTACACACCAAGCTAGTCTTGTTTTGAATTACGCGCCATCTCGGCTAACTAGCGCTTCAGCCACGAGAGAGCGGGGACTGAACCAATGCCTTCGTTTTGTTCTAAAGACAATATTTAATCTACCAACTTCTATCTGTGTAAGTAAATAGTAGTAATATAAAAGGGACTTGCGAAGTATTGTGCTACTTGCAAGAAGTTGCACCATCTACAAAATGCTGACGGTTGTAATTCAATATATGTGTGTGTAAAACAAGCCTCACGGCTTGGGAACTGCCTCCCATTTCCTGGCTATATATAGTTGAGAGAAAAATAGTAGGCAGTACTTCCAAAGTACATATACTAAAATTGGAACGATACAGAGAAGATTAGCATGGCCCCTGCGCAAGGATGACACGCAAAATCGTGAAGCGTTCCACATTAGTAGTAGTAGTAGTAATAGTTATTTGACTTACACCGAAGCTAGTCTTGTTTTGAATTACGCGTCATCTCGGGCTAACTAGCGCTTCAGCCACGAGAGAGCGGGACTGAACCAATGCCTTCGCTTTGTTCTAAGACAAATAATTTAATCTAACAACTTCTATCTGTGCAAGTAAATAGTAGTAATATAAAAGGGACTTGCGAAGTATTGTGCTACTTGCAAGAAGTTGCACCATCTACAAAATGCTGACGGTTGTAATTCAATATATGTGTGTGTAAAACAAGCCTCACGGCTTTGGAACTGCCTCCCATTTCCTGGCTATATATAGTTGAGAGAAAAATAGTAGGCAGTACTTCCAAAGTACAATTACTAAAATTGGAACGATACAGAGAAGATTAGCATGGCCCCTGCGCAAGGATGACACCCAAATTCGTGAAGCGTTCCACATTTTTTGAACTTTCTCCCTGCTAGGGGAAGGGTATGCTAGCTTAGTAGGATGTACGTCCAAAGTACATATACTAAAATGGAACGATACAGAGAAGATAGCATGGCCCCTGCGCAGGATGACGCGCAAAATCTTGAAGCGTTCCACTTTTTTTTTGCACTTTCTCCCTGTTAGGGGAAAGGTATGCTAGCTTGTGCTGGAGTCTTCATGTGACTCATGTTACTATGGCATTTATTATTATTATTTTTTTCATTCCACTTGTGGCAAAGTGCTTGCAATGTTTGTACGAAAATTACACTTGTGTGATTTTGTGCCCTGTAGCAAAATTTCATTTCGATAAGTCACACCAGCAAGCTTCAGTTGAATGCAGTGCTCAAATAGCTACAGTTAAGATAGAGTACACTGTAGTTAAAAGCTTTTAAAATGATGTATATGTATTGAATTTGTCGGCTCATTTTCTTTCTGATCCGGCGCATGCGTAAAGGAACAAATCGTCTGAAATTTCTGTGGAATGTGCCCTTCATAAACAACGAACGAGTTCGCCCAAGTACAAGTGTTGCTAAATACTTTGAAATGGAGATATACCGCATCTATAGGAAAAAATGTAATAATGCAAAGCAAAAGAATCCGGTCAAATACTCCCGTCGAGATGTAATTAAACAGATTCCTATATCGCTAAAGAACTTGACGGAGAAGCAGCTCACGGGATCCGGACCGAACCTCTGTACGCTGAATGTTGTGAAGCAAATTTATAGCCCAGAAAGACAAAGCCACCGAGCTTTGATGTTATTGAATATACTTCAGTCAACTTCTTAAAATAGCGTTACGTTTTAAAAACTTTTATGTTCTTTGCAACAAAATAACACAGCACATGTATCTATTTATGCAAAAAGCTGCAATATTGCATAACTTTGTAAACACAAACGTTTTAATTATACTCAAAGAGGCCCGCGCGCGTGAACTATGTTTAGTGAGTCGATATTCTGTTTTTCTCCCGTCTTTTTTTTCGGGTATATAACAATAATGTTTGATAATGTATTAGGCTCATGTTACAAAATTTAAAGTAATCACGGAGTTGGGATACATTTTGGAATTTGAAAAAATGCAAAGAAATTAATGAACTTTTTTTATGACTTCACACACACTCCCGCCTGCATCGCATGCAGCTCTCGAAGACCGGAGCTCGACGTGGCCGCGATGTATGGTGAGCTCAATGTCATCAGATAGCAAGAAGTCAGCACCAAGGATAATGTCGGCAGGGAGGTCTTCAAAGACGGGAATCACTGGAAGAACTTTAGTGCCCGCTGCCGTCTGGACTGAAATGTTGAGCATTCCGACTGGCATAGCTCTTTCTCTAAGTCCGCAGAGGGGAAGTTGCGTCCACGGTCGGATAGTGTTCGGAGCATGACGTTGGTGTAGCGCCGTTCGTTCCGCACCGGTATGCACCAGAGCAGATAGGTCACCTATTCCCTCAACATGAATGGACATTCGAGGAGTTTGACAAGCTTGGTAGTGGATTCGGGTCTGGAAAGGTTGACGACACTCCTTGACGTTGTGGCCAATGCGACCGCACTTGAAGCATTCGTGTCGTGCGGAGGTGTAAGTCGAACGGACAGTCGGTAATGTGTCCAAGCTAAGCCGACGACGAGAGTTCTCCTGAAGTTCGGCTGCCTTTTGAGCGAAAACCTGGGTGACTGGCAAGATAAGATGGCAGCATGGGTAGGGTCAGCCAAGCCATCAACGACATACTGGCGGGCAGCAGGAGATATCCGTGTAATGCCACATTTGTCGAGAAGCCCGAGCTTATTGTAGACGTATTACGGGCGTCTTCCGATGGAGCCTGCCGACGCGATCACATGCGCATGAAATGGTCGTCGTATGCGGATGGAAGTGGTGGGAAGGCCGTGACGAAGGCTGTAGTCCAGTCACTCCAGGAATTGTACTTGCAGCCATCGTATTGATGCCACGCTTTGGCGAACTTGCGCAGTCGGCTTATGGCTAGTGATAGCGTCACGTCGTCAGTCCATGCATGTCGACGGGCCAACGAATGGATTTCATTCAGCCAGACGGTTGGGTCTTGATCAATGCCAGTAAAGTCAGAAATTTCTGCCATAAACGGAGGAGGCAACATGGTGCGTGCACAGGCTACTGAGAAGGTGACGGTGGTGTTTGCAAGACGCTAGCTCGAAGTAGCGATGACCTGCAGAACCGTGCAGAGTTCGCTGGCGGCTACAGGGGAGGAATTACGCCTGTCTTCTAGCGACGGTACTGACGTTGCTCCAGGGATGGTACCTGAGGCAAAGTCCAAGGGAGCGTGTACGGCGTCCCTGGGCAAGGAGGCCGTTTGCGAAGCCAAGTCAGTGGAGTCGCCTTGTGGTTTGGCAAGGATGCCTGCAGGCAGCGCGCTGGCTTCGGTACCCACGGTGGCTAGGTCGGCTGTCATGGCCACGGTAGCAGGAGCTGCGGGCCGCTGGAGATGCGTCCGCTCCGTAGGACGGTTTCTTCACGCAGGTCGTCGCACGCAGGTTCGTTGAACGGCTGCACCATTGTAATAAGCGAGACAGACACAACACCCGTTCTTCGGGCAAGCTGTTCTATTCTGCCTCTTCCTCTCTTTCCAGCCCATGGGCCACAGCTGTCGCGCCGCTCTTCTCGTTACAATATATAATTACATATATATATATATATATAATATAATATATTATATATATATATATATATATATATATATTGTAACGAACAATACAATGCGGAAGCTAAAACAGCTATTTATTAATGGCGAACTTGTGCCCGTCAACTAAATACACAAAGGTTGTGAGCTCACTGGTCAAAACCTCGTCACTTCTCCTGCGTCTCGCCTCGAGCTGCTCCTCGAAAAACCACCAGCGTTCCTTGTCCAGCGCGTGATGTGGAGACAACTGCAGCCAGCGTTGCATGGCGCGTTTGGCTTGGCGCGTTTAGCTTGGCGCGTTTGGCTTGTCAGTTGGTGTGGCAGAATTTATAAGAGCAGGAAGCGGGGCAAGACTTCGGTAGGTGCCTAACAACATGCGGCATTAGTCCCCCTCCCGAAACGCATCGTCCCGATGCGTACGCTGACGTCGAACAGTTTTGTAAAGGAGTATTTATCTGATGTTTGAGCACATATATCAGTTGTCTCGTTCAGTGCCTTTCGTAGTACGGTTTCATTCGTACTACATGTACGACTTCTGGGCGATTCCTGCGTCGGGTTGAGCACACTTGCCCTTCAGGAATTACTTCGTAGTTTAGCGTGCCTAACTGGCGAAGTACTTTGTAAGGGCCGAAATAGCGCCGCATCAGTTTTTCCGATAGGCCAGGTGCGCGTATAGGCGTCCACACCCACAATTTTGTATCCGGTTTGTACTGTACGTCTTTCCGCTTCAGTTATATAGCGACTTGCATCGGAGCCTTGTTGCAAAATGATACGATGTCTTGCCTCTTCTGCCCTTTCTATGTAGTCACTGATGTGTGGGTCACTCTCATTCGAATCGTTGACAGGTAACATCGCGTCTAAGGCCGTTGTGACCGTCTGACCATAAACAAGTTGAAATGGCGTGAAGTGTGTCGTTTCTTGTACTGCGGTATTATACGCAAATGTTGCATAAGGCAAAATACTGTCCCATGTCTGGTGCTCAACGTCCACATACATCGAGATCATGTCGGCGAGAGTTCTATTGAGCCTTTCGGTTAATCCGTTTGTTTGCGGATGGTATGCTGTAGTCCTTCTATGATCGGTGTGGGTGAGCTTCATAACAGACTGCATCAAACGGGCAGTAAATGCTGTTCCTTTGTCTGTAATGACAACCTGTGGTGCGCCATGTCGAAGTACAATCTGAGTGACGAAAACTGGGCTACTTCGTTCGCCGTTCCTTTCGCGAGAGGTGATGTCTCAGCATATCGAGTCATGTAGTCTGTTGCTACCACAATCCAGCGCTTTCCCGATGAAGAGAGAGGAAATGGACCAAGTAAATCCTTCCCACTGCTGAAACGGCCCTTTTGGTGGCTCTATTGGTTGCAACAGACCCGCTGGTTTCGATGGTGGTATTTTACGTCTCTGGCAATCGCGGCATGACTTAACATAATGGTGCACCGAATCCCTTAATTTCGGCAATAATACTTGCGGCAAATTCTGGCCAAAGCGCGACTACTACCCATATGGCCAGCCGATGGGTCGTCATGACACGCTTCTAAGATTTCTGCTCGCAGTGATGATGGTACAAGAAGCAGAAACGTCTCACACCGGTGTGTTACGAAGTTGCGCTTGTATAGGACGTCGTTCCGGAGGACATAGGATGTCAAACCACGGACGAAAACTCGTGGTACCTCAATTTCGTGACCCTCCAAGTATTGGATAAGCGAGCGTAGTTTCGGGTCCTCTCGCTGAAGACGAGCCATGTCCGACACATTCAGAACTCCAAGAAATGGGATGTCTTGTTCTTGGTCAGATGATGGAGACTCAACAGGTGCGCGAGACAGGCAATCCGCGTCATTGTGCTTGAGACCGGACTTGTAGACCACAGTGATGTCGTGTTCCTGCAGACGCAGGCTCCATCTAGCAAGTCTTCCTGAAGGGTCCTTGATGTTTGCCAGCCAACACAATGAATGATGATCACTGATTGCTCGAAACGGTCTGCCGTAGAGGTGTGGGCGAAACTTGCTGATGGCCCATATAACTGCGAGACACTCTTTCTCTGTCTGAGTAATTAGACTCAGCATTCGATAGAGTGCGGCTCGCGTAAGCAATGACCTTTTTCTTCTCCATTCTGCACTGAACGAGGATGGCACCCGAGGCCAACGTTACTCGCGTCGGTA
>WOVY01011327.1:0-32249 GCA_013436015.1 Rhipicephalus annulatus | reverse complement strand
CTCACCTACACAAACTAGCCTATCTTGCCGCTGTTTTGGACAAGATGCAGCTGGCAAGTGCGATAGTGTTCATAACTCTAAATTCTAACCGAAAAATTATCGTTTCATATTCAGTTAGTTGCATTCATATCAGTACATTATAGAAAAATTGATTAAACATAATCCATGTTCCTTCACATAATGCTCACAACTTTTATCTCAAATTGAAGGTGTTTATCAAAAACATGGGTTTTAGCTAAACTAATGCTCCTTTTCTCGAAGCAGCTGACAAAACGCTATTGCATGCTTACTTGCCAATAATTGGACTGTGTTCTAAATACATTGCAATTCTTCACCGGACTGCCAGTACACTTCACATTGGGGGAACATTTATTAACCATGGATTGATTAATTAAGAACGGAAAGAAAGAAGCGGCCAGGCCGGGATACTTGATATTGGCATCCATTTTTCTACCCATCGCATTATCATTGCAAACTTCCTATAGAGAGGTTACTGCGTCTTGCATGTGTGTCTGTAAACCAAGAACTTTGGGTAGATTTATATTTATCTTACAAATGGTTGCAGGACTGTGGAGGCTGTAGGGCTGCTTAGGAATGGTGGAATCCCTGGACATGTGTTCAACCTTGCTTGCATCAGCTCCTTGGTGTTTTCACGGCATCTTTACAGATGTGTTGGTGAGTAAAGCAAGCAGGTTTCAACACAAGGAAAAGTATAATATGGCAGCACCTCTTGTGCGTGCCTTACATCCCAAGTATATCAAATATTTATCTTGCCTTGTGGCCTGTAATTTTTAAAGAGACACCTTCTTTCTGCTTTATATTTCAGTCTTGATGCTTCGACAGCAATGTATTTGTGTTTGACAGCAAGTGTTCTTGAACAAATAACTGATCTCAATAATGACAAAACACCCTTCATACTTGGTCCTTAGCATAAGCTAGCACTTATCTGTAGCAGATTCAATTATTCATTTTTTGCTGGGATGATAATGGGCAAGTAGCAAAGGCAAGTTCAGATTGGAGTGGTCGGGGATGTCTGTTTAGGCTCTGCCATATTGCTTTGCGACCAGAGTTACTTGTGGCCACATATGCAATTAAGCCACATGACGTGCATTCTAAATGAGATTATCATATCACATTTCACTGCATCTTAGTATGTGCCAAACAAATGCAGATATCATTACCTTGCTACTATAAAAGAATCCTAAACCAACAACCGGCTGAAATTTAGTCGTGGTGTTGCAGCTGTGTATGACTCTACAATGGATACACAGCCGTGATAATTTGTCTATATGTTGTCGCAATAGTAATGTTACACACATTGTACGATACAAAAGAGGTCCTCGCTTATTTCGTTTTTTTTTCGCTATGCTTCTTTCTTGTCTCTTCTTGCCATGTGCTCCTCCTCACTGTACAAGGAGCAAGAGCAGTGGGCATACAAACATGTATTTAAAAAAAAGTTGTAAGGTGAGCATTGAGAAGCTGAACACTTCCCAAAAGGCTCAAAGAGGTAAAGGTATTGTTTCTAGCTACTTTTTGGGCCCCCATAGCTAGTTGTGCTGCTGCAGTTAAAAAATAAGTTAAATGTTAAAAATTAATTGGAGATGGTTTGGCACCCATAATTGCAGTTACATACAGAACTAGGTTTCAATGCGTAAGCAAAATCTGTTTAATCTAAATCAATCCTAATGATATCTGAAATTCAGGAAATATTCACAGAAAAGCTCAGGAAAAGGCTAAGTGGTTGCCCCTTGATTGAGAAGGAGATACCCTTCTTCTAAAAGGTGAATAGACAGTCTAGTAGTCTCGATATTACATGCACTATAAAATATTCTGGTGTGGTGCTTTTCATGCGTGTTATAATGAGAGGGATTTTGAATAGAACTGTTGTCACTTTGCCCTGCATTGCTGAAATTGTTCACAAAGTTATAATACATGAATCACTTTATGCCTTTTGATTTTATGCAAATGGTTTGCTTACCCAGTCGGTTTAACTTTATTTGGATAGAATCATAAATGCTCTAATATTTTTTTACTATACAGCAGGTTTATTTTTAAAATACGCGACCATTGATGTGAACGCAGTTGGGTGGCGTGCTTGATTAATCCTTCACTATCACCACTCTAACTACAACCTGCTACAGTGCACAGTGTGACAAAAGTAATGGTACTTAACATTACTGGCAGCATACACTTTTATGTCTCAAAATAAGTTAAAAAGCCTGGTAAAAATGTGTGTACGTTTTTTTTTTTGCTCCAACTAAATATTCTGGTCTACTCAAAGTAGCTTCCCACTCTTTTAAGTTCCTCAAACTTTTAGGTGTTCAAAAGAAGTATCAATGCCATATACTTTCTTTGTCAGCCTACTCACCACTCTAATAATGAGAATTACCCGACAACATTACCCAGTAAAATAAAGGGATGTTATAAAAAAGTAATGTCAATTCAATTGTCAAAAAACGTTGCCAAGTTCCGTTTTTGTCACTTTTCTTTTTACAATTTTGTTAAAGTTACTTTTGATAACATCCCCTCTAGTTTGTTTGGCATCATTTTCTGCTAGTTCTCATTATAATGTGTTCAACAAAGACAACAAACCTTAAAATTTATAGTTCTTTTCTTTACTCATGAATCTGAAACAGTGAAGCTCAGTAATCTTAGCGGTGTGTGAATTGTTTTTTTTATCAGTTGTGCATGTGTTCAAGTACATGCATTTAGGTGGGAGGGCGAACTATTGCCTCCTCTTGTGACTAGCAGATTTTCTGAGAATGGACAGATGCATAATGCTGCCAAAGAAGTATAGGGATATTGGAAGTAATCGTAACGTAATTGCAATCGTAATGTAATTGCCAGTAGGCAAAAAAAGTTGTCCCACACTCGCCATAATGGTAACAGGCAGTGCTGACTGACTCTTCCATGTAAAAATGCACATATATACCGTACAAAAATGGAAGAGGGATAGCCGCCATGGTAGCTCAGTTTATAGGGCATCGGACATGTTATTCGAAGTTCGCAGGCTCGGTCCCCTGTACAGGGCAGGTTATCTTTTTTTTCCTGCCCCGCCCCGGTGGTCTAGTTGGCTAAGGTACTCGGCTGCTGACCCGCAGGTCGCGGATTCGAATCCCGGCTGTGGCGGCTGCATTTCCGATGGAGGCGGAAATGTTGTAGGGCCCGTGTACTCAGATTTGGGTGCACGTTAAAGAACCCCAGGTGGTCAAAATTTCCGGAGCCCTCCACTACGGCGTCTCTCATAATCATATGGTGGTTTTGGGACGTTAAACCCCACAAATATATCAATATCTTTTTTTCCTTCTACTTTTTCTTTCTTCACAATTACAACACTTCTATTCTTCTTGAAGATTTTCTGGTGTAAAAAAGGTACCTTATAATCTGAAGAGGCAAACAGAATGTGCCAGTGTACGAGTTAGCTCTTGTAGTGGTTACAAGTAAGATATGTTTTGAAGAATAAATCATTCTGCCACTTGCCTAAAGAATGGCTACAGGACATGGCGCTGGATGCACTTTGTTATTTTTGAATCAAGCTATCTTGTATTCTATTTTTATGAATTACATGGGATACACATGACGGTATCACACACTTTAACGCCACAAAGATTATGCAGCGAACAATGCTATAAATGCGAAATTGCATAAGGATATGTGAAAACTGCACTTTCAACGAGAATGTACAGAAAGCACAGGGTGCAGGGCGTCATTCCTTTTGCCCGTGCTTTTCAAGTGCGAGCTGTTATCACCTTATTCTGACCACTAACTAGATTGAGATGTGTTGTTATAGTGCAAGAGGATGCTCCACGGAAAACTAGGTTTGTCTCAAAGTCTGTGTGTGTTTTTTAACCTATATGGTGCCCGGTTCAAGCGTTCATGCAGACCAGATCGTGTAAACAGGACCGTGTAAAATGGACCGTGTAAATAAAATAAAATGGACCATGTAAATAAACAGGATCGTGTAAAATGTCGTTTTCGTGTGCAACTGTAGTTGTGGTTGTGCTGAATGACCTTTCTTTATATACACTACATAACAAACTTGCTTCTTTAGAGTCGAGTGCATCTTCGGATCGATTGTAAATGTTTGCATAAGCGAGGCCTTAAGTTTTATAAGAAATTCCTCAGTGTGCCACGAGGAAATGTGTGTTCAGCGGAAAATTTGTATATCATTATATACAACTCTTAAAGCCTCGTCTGCAACTTTATGCAGGTTGACCTTGAGCAGAAAACGATGAGCGGCAGCAGCCCCCAGAAAAGAGCAAGCACCTTCCAAGCTCCCGAAGCTCTCTTCGACAGGAACAGCAAGGTCACTGTGTGGCATTGAAAACCATTGCAAGGAGTGCTTATCAGTACACTGTGCTGCTCTTTCATCGCAGAAGACGAAGTTGACCACTCCAGAGGAACTTCACGCTGTGTATTGTGAGTGCTTCAGTGGTTTTGTTTTTGTCCAGCCAGCAGTCAAGAAATCATGTGTCAGATTCAGCCAGGATGGCTAGAGGGAGTCGGGCAGGCATGTTTGGACATTTGTCTAGCCAAGTAGTGCCAATTTTCGCACTGGTCCTGTTGGAGACTGCCACAATCACAGAAGCTACGTCACCTCTCTAAATGTACAGATGTGTCGGGGAAGATTAGCTGCATTAGGTTTTTTCTATAACTGATAGCTGCCAACATTCTTCATTTTACAGGAGTTTTCTTCCTCGCTTATGGGTGTAAAGCCCTCTACAGAAAAAATGCAACACGTCTACTTCCAGAAGACTCCAAGGCCCTACTTGTAGGTTTTTTCGGCTTGTATCATAAGCACCTCGTTTGGGGTACATGAACAATTTATTAACATGTACAGCAAAAATTTTGGGTGGCTGGTCGTTTTGTCGTTATCTTGTTCCTTGCAGTATTCTTAAGCATGTTGTGCATTACGTTGTCAATCTGGTTCATGTGCATAGAAGACATTACGAAGTTTGAGGCTACAGTATAAAAAGCCTGGAAGCAAGCTATTAATAATTTTTAACAGAGTTGCTTAATCTGATACATGATACATCACTAAACTTTCGTGCGTATTCATCAATGTAAGCTCGTCTTAGTGTTATCCAAAATGAAGATGTGAGTCGACAGATGGAAACATCTAGGGGGGTAATCAGGGTGAACAGTAGAAGTGCTTCAGACAGGCTGGCCGATGTTGCGATAGGAGGACCTATTTTTTAGAAGTCACCTTGTCATCCTTGGCGTGTTAGTTTAAATGGGGTCAGTAATGACATCATCTTTTGGTATAGGCGTGTGTGCCTGTTGGAAATGTTTGTCTGAAAAAAAACCTATAACGCAGAAGAGTGCAGCCCTTGCTTCTTTTCAAGTTAAGTTGCGCTGATACAAAGTGTTCTCCTGTCGGGGGTTGGGGGTAAGGGAAGCAAAAAAAAGATAAATGATAGAAAAGAAGAAAAAGAAGAAAGAAAAGGGGAATGCAAAGTAAAAGTAGTGCTACACTGCTCCTACTTTGCATCCCCCTTTTCTTCTTTTTTTCCCTTGTTTTCATTTTTCACCTTTTTTGTTACATTTGCATTGTCCCATCTAGTGCATGAATCAATGACACATGACTTTGCTATAGCAAAGATGCCTAAGTGGTGTTGGATTGAACAGTGCATTGTACTTCATTTAGTTAATTACAGACTGATCAGTCTTGCAATAAGTGCTTCCTGTCTATCACCACAAATGTTCAGTTGAGAAGTTTGTGCTTGGCTCTTAGTATGCTGGTATATAGCTTGTGTCTTGGACTACTCAAAATGAATGTTATTTTGCTGCTGTTTATGTTAATGAATTTATCCAACATGAAAATATCTTGCCTTGTGAACTTTGTCGGACCTGCCTTTCTTTTTCTTTCCTATGCAGGCATTGTATGTGAGGGAGGCAGTAACAGAGAGGTGATAGCTTGAGCTTCGGAAGAATAAATGCTGGCAGTGAGGCAATTACGCATCAAACATCCCAGCCATTTTGCCAACCATCCTATATGTGTTCTGAAAAAAAATATTGTGCTCGTTTACTGTATTTTTCTGAAAACCGCAAAATGCTAAAGTATATCGCAGATAACAAAAAATTAGGCCACGTTGGTGCCTTCTGGACTTCCCAGGATGTCGTCTGGGTGTTGTTTGTAAAAAGTGAAGTGTTCCAAAGATACTGCCTCTTCTACACCAAATTCGTTCTTGGTATTAAGTGAAGTGTGTAGTGCATGAAGCTCAGTATTATTAGTGCAATTTTTTTGCCACATCAAAAGCAAGGAAGCAGTTCTCTTTATATGGCAAGTTATATGATTACACTTTGTCTTAAAGTAGAAATGAATTTTTGAAGTTTTCTTATGATGGCTGTTTTCTGCATTTGATGTACGACAGCTTCCGTTCCGAAGATCCCCATGGCCCTCAATAGGAGACTTCAATAATCATTTTCCTCATTTAAACAAAAATTGTAATGATAACACTTGCCATGTAACAAGAACTGTTTATTTGCTTTCAACTTACATACAAAAGTAATTTTCAATTAGACGAACACACAGCTCAAATTGCATCTCAATGTGGACAAAAACGATTATATAGTGATATTTGTAATCTGGACCTAACATTATTTTTTTCGTAAAATATAACTTCTGTGCAGTGAGTATTTGTGGCTCAAATATTCATACAAAATGCAGTATTGCCATACAAGAAATGCAAACGAAGAACAGTTTGGCTGAATTCTTCAAAGCCTATGTAGCAGAAAATTGCACTAATGTTACTTGACTTCAAATACTTTAAGAAGCATCTTTACTTAATATGTAGATCAAACTTGATATGGCAAGAAAAAGCGTTACTTTGAAATTTTTCTCACAAATAACACCCGCACGACATTCTGTGAAATCCTGAAGGTACCCACGTGACCACTACTCTTTTCTATTCAAAACATTTCTGCAAATAACTATTTTCAGAAGAGTAAACTACCATCATTTTTTAAACTATACATCTGTGATGGTCGCCAGGCAGTATGGTTTGTATGTTTGGTGTAGAATAGCCCAGTGCAAAAAACAACAAATGGCTGAGCATCCTTTGACGCTCGGGCAATTTCGAAAGCATTTGTTTGTTAGCAGCAATTCAGTTAAGCCCTTGTCTTTATGCTTAGGCCCAGAAACAAAACACAAGTAACTAAAGTAGTCCTAAGAGTCATGTAGTCTCACTGTTCCAAGGCTTGTGGAGCCTAATTTAGTGCAAGCTTCAACATTTTTTTTTAAATTCAGATTCAACCAACAGGTTTTGGAGGCACAGTGCATTTTCAGCTAACTTGTTTCACACCAGTTACTTAGATAAAAAGCGGAAAGTAGAGGTAAAAATACCATTTTAAAGGCATTGTAGGTAATAACAAAAAGGACTGCTTTCTTTTTTTGTGTCGTGCTTTGCCTGAACGCTGTGCTTTTGTGGTATAGTTCATTGTCTAGTGAACATAGGCCTTAAAAACTAACATTAGCCATGTTGAGACCGATTTCTTGGTTATAGTCATAGTAGCCATATAAATATTTATGACTTCAAACTTGATTGTTCTTTTGAAGATTTTTTCCTTGGATAATGATATTTGAGAGTCTTAGTCAATTTTGTTATAAGAAAACGTGATGTCATAATAGGGTCACTTTTTGTAGAGTCGTTCAGTTCTACCTTACCTTTTACATTCCTAATAGAGCAGTAATTTTCAATATCGGTATTTAAAATGGAATGAGCATGCTGTATGTAGTAAGGTGTAAGCACTTACAGATAGCACATGCACCCAACTTTTCTGTTGGCAGTTTATTTCTGTTATTCTTGATTTATATGTGGGGTTTCACGTCCGAAAACCACTATATGATTATGAGAGACGCCGTAGTGGAGGGCACTGGAAACTTCGACCACTTGGGGTTCTTTAACGTACACCCAAATCTGAGCACACATGCCTACAGCATTTCTGCCTCCATCGGAAATGGAGCCGGGGTTTGATACCGCGACATGCGGGTCAGCAGCCGAATTTCTATTACTCTTGCTCCCCTATATGTGTGCAGTTTGGTAATAGTTATCTGGCTTGCACAGATTTTTATTGGCACCTGCTTGGTCCTGCTTGCTTTCATGGTGATTTTAACCTTCATATGTTGCATAGGTTTAACTCTCAAAATTGTTCAAGATGCCAATTTTGTGCACAAACTGTATAGTATAAAGGCAGCAGATGTACATGCACACACTATCAAATGAACATTGAGAGCTTTCACTTGCAGTTCCTAAAGTTTTACTGTGCAGGAAGCCTTTAAATCATAATTTCATAGGGACATATTAATCGATTATCTCTACTATTGAAAATCGTGACAACCTAGTTATTTTCACTGTGATAAGCATGCTGTTTTTTTGATGTGGCAGAACTAATTTATACACTCATTCCTTCTATTATTCACATATTCATAACATGAAGCACTGTGTGCCTTAAATTTTCAGTTTCATTCTGTGTGTTATATTTCTTGTGCATGTAAACTATTGTGCTAACTTGTGTCTCTGACATTATTTGTGCCAATTATTTTCATTTCCAGGTGCCTATGAAGGACACATAAGTTCTATCGCAGTGACCTTCGAAATTTACAGTGGTGCCGGAGCCTCAAGCAGCATTTCGCCGATCTCCACAAGGCATTCATGAGATAAACACAGTGCCACACTTTCACAGTGCTATGATTATTATTTATGTTTAAACATTTCGTTCTAAAATTGCTGTTACATTGTGCCACCATCCTGTGGCTTAGGTGGAGCTCGTGAAATTGCGGTGCAGTCACCTCATTTGTGTACGATCAACACTGCAATGTCACTATTCACAGCTGGAGCATACAGACAAATAAAAAACATATTGATTGTAGCAGGGCTGATGTGTATATTAATGCTTCTCTATTGATAATAATAACTTTATAAGTTCTTTAGGTCTTGCATAGCTGCATTAATGTGTTGCAATGTAACCACCATTTATGATTGCTAGCATGTTAATTTATGAGTTTTGTAGTGTATTTTATTTAAAAGGTAATTTTGCTTCCGCATCACGACAATTAGTAAGATGCCGATGATTCAATCCCTCATCATGCACGTTTAAGAATTAATGCGATTTGTACACAGTATTGCATGTACTCAAGATGTGGACGTCTATTCAATTTACACATTATATTGCTTTGCACTAGATTCAGACGTAACATGCACACATTTCAGTAATTTCCGCATGATACGTCTTTCCATAAGATGCGGAGTCCGCATCATACGTCTTATGCGGAGTCCGCATCATACGTCTTCCATATTCTAATAATTCCGTATGTGAGGTCTCCGCATCTTACGGAACGTTTCAGTAGGGTGGGTGATCATCTCTTCTCTTCGGTGGGCTCAGCGACAAGGAGAACCGGCACAGTGATGAGCGGAACGAGAGAAAGGTTGACAGGTGCCAGAAGCGTTCGTTGAAGCAGCGTGCTGTGAGAACCTCCCAGCTCGTCGGCCGACAAGAGTCTCCAGGTGAGCATCAAATAGCGTTCCTCATCGAGTTGTGTGAGGACCGCCTGGGGGATCTTCGACGGCAGATGCGGGACGCCAGTGTCTATGACGAAGTTGTCGAGGCCCTGCGACAGGCAGGTTAAGGAATCGACTCTAGGTGCAATACAATATAAAAAACCTCTGCCAGACATGTCGGTAAGCGTTTTTCACGACTATTATTGAACGTATACCTAGTTGGTGTTGACTCAAGGGTACAGGGATTACGGAGCACTCAGGGCACTACCCCTCGCCTTCAGCAATGCTCCTTCACTTGGAGCTCACTTGTAGCCGCCTTCAATTCAATGCGCTTGAAATGCGTTCTTGCGCGTGTGCTGCTTTGGCACCACCTAAATCGATGCGTTCGAAACGTGTTTGTGCTGAATTGAAAGCTGTGGCGAATCATGTTAAAGTCAAGCTGCTTTTTTTAATAGGGCATTACGGAGCATCATCTGAAGTTTCTCATCCGCGACTTGCTCTCGCTAGTGAAAAGTTTACCACTTGGTTCTCTTGCACAGATATTTGACGTGAGACACGTGTTTCGCCTGATGAGAGGGGATAAAAAAATGACAGCATATTGACAGAGTGAATCATCGAGAGTGGGGCAAATCATCCGTCCGTCCATTCGTTCTTGCTTCCGTCCGTTCATGGGTCCGTCTGTGTGACAGTCCTTGCGTCCATACGCCCGTCCGTGCGTGCACCTGTTCGTGCGTCCGTGCGTGCACCTGTGCGTCTGCCCAAGCGTCCGTTCATGCGTCCATCTGTCCGTGCAGCCATCCATGCATCCGTCCACGCATATGTCTTGTGTGTCCATTTGTTCTTGTATCCAACAATTCAAGTACCACCATCTCGCATCTTTTCATCATATATTCCCCATATAGAAGCACCGTCATACAGCCGACATTCCAAGGACATAACGACAGATGGCACACACACACTTTCTTACAGCTTGCGCTTCGTGTCTACTTGCCATCTTTAACCACATAGAGTTCATGGTATATACTAGTTCACTGTATTCCTGGCACTTCGGCCTAACACTCGCTAAAGCGTTCTAAAACCAAGGCGTAACCTTCTTGGTTTTCCGTGGCAACTATTTCTTGTCAGACAGTGCTCAATGTACTTGCCAATGGCTGCTGATGGGGAATGAGAGTCTGGAGAATTCGGCTTTTTACTTTCTTGCGGCTTGCGCTTCGTATCTACTTCCCACCTTTAACCGCCTCGAGTTCATGGTGTATACTAGTTCACTGTATTCACGGCACTGCGACTCAACGCTCGCTAAACCTTTCTAAAACCATGGAAGTTACGCCCAACGAGTATAACGTAGCAACCCTTTCTTGTCAGACAGTGCTCAATGTGTATGCTAATGGCTGTTAATGAGGAATAAGAGAGAGAGAGGAATTCGGCTTTCAGATAACACGCACGCTGCGAATTTTTTATTGTTCAACATCGCACAGGAGAAATACCTCACCGGCACCACCTTGCAAGTCGAAAGGTAAGACGGTTTACACACTACTAATACGACTACTACGAGGAATTAACGAGTGGTGGTGTTAAAAAATATTTATTTCAGAAAAGGTTTACTAGAGAGTGCCGACGTGGCGCATCGGCGTGCTAGAGTGGCCCGACCCTATTCCGGGACGCCAGTGGAGCTGGAAGCTGCCCGTAGGCGCTCCATCAAAGAGCGTTGCGCAGCCAAAGCCAATGTAGAGCAGCCGAGCAGGTGCTCTTCCCAAGCCTCTCTATTTGGGATAGGAAAAGAGGATGAGAAAGGGACGTAAAGAATTGGACACAATGCTACGACGTGATATGTGTCGGCGAGGACATGACAGGTCGAGCAGGGACCACTGATTTTCTGCAAAAAGTGCCTGGCGACCGCAGGATTGATAAAGGTGTTCCTCTGCAGGTGGCGTAGCAGTCGTTCGTCCGCCTTCTCCAGACCTAGGAAAAGCGTGGGAAGCAGCATTTTCCGCCACGTTGCCGGGCAGGCCCAAGTGGCCTGGTGTCCAGACTATACATATGGCATGAGGGTTAAAGCGCCAAGTGGCTGCCTGAAGTAGGCCAGTCGCCAGCGGGGCAATGGAACCCTGAAGGTACTGAGAACAGGCCAAGCGCAAGTCCGTCAGGATGGTGTGTGAGGCAGGGTGAGAGGCGGCCAAAGTTATGACAACCTCTTTAGCCGGCGTTATCGTGTCTGCTCGAAAGGAGAGGCCATCGACATGTTTGCCCTCTGTAATCACGGCAGCCATGAAGTGACACGTGGGGGAGGGACCCGAGACGTCTACGTAGAAAACACCAGGACGATCGGAGTGTCGCGTATGAAGGGCCGCAGCGCATGTTATTCTACGGCCAGGATAGGTCCGGGTTCATATTACGGAGTAGAGGTTGCACCCATAGCTTTTGACGCCAGAGCTCTGGTACTGGCTGCAGAGGGTCTTGGTCAGATATCTGGTTAAGGCCAAGTCTCTGTAGAAGACGGCACCTTGAAGGCGTCTGCGACAGTCGATTGATTTGGTTAACGCGATGAGATTTGCGCATCTCTGCAAAGGTGTTGTGTAGTCCCAGAGCCGCGAATTGGCTGTTGGAAGTTGCATCAGGTAGGTCCAGAGCACGTTTGTGTACTGGACGAAGAATGAAGTCCAGCTGGTGCTCCTGTCGATGGCGCAGGCGAAGGTAAGGCGAGGCGTTGAGGACTCGACTTGGCACAAACGCGTGGCCAATCAGAGGGACTGAGACCCGCGGAGGCTACCGCGCTTGGTAGATACCCGCCGTATCATGCAGCTCACCTTTTCGCTGGTGCGTCTGAGGCCTGCTATTGTGCCCTTGAGATCCGAGGACGTTGTGAGGTGAAAGCCAGGAATCCGAATATTTTGAACTGACGGGACGCATCCGGACAGAAGAAACATTTGAGGCGGTGGTTGCGGAAAGACTGAAAGAAGAGCCGATTTAGCTGGAGAGCACGCCAGGCCGCATGAACCCGCGTAGGTGTCCATCAGGAGGGCAGCCTTTTGCAGGCGTTCTTCGATTTGCGCTAATGAGCCGGTGTTGGTCCAGATTGTGAGATCGTCCGCATATAGTGCGTGTTGTCTTCCCTCGACCTCGCTTAGAAGAGGGGGGAGGTTCATCATCGCCAGGTTAAAAAAGCAGAGGAGACAGGACTGCCCCTTGAGGTGTACTCCGCGTGCCTAATAAGTACGGACTGTGTTCAGTAGAATTGAGGCGAATGAAGGCGGTGCGATGTGATAGAAAAGCGCGAATGTAGTTGAAAGTCTTCTGCCCGCAGTTTGTGGTAGACAGGTTTGCGAGTATAGTGCTGTGTTTGACGTCGTCGAACGCCCCGCGGAGATCGAGAGCGAGCATGACTTCGTTGTTAAGGCGCATAGTAGTCGGGACAGGCCAACTTCGAGGACAGGCCAACGAGGACAGGTAACTTCGAGGACAGGCCAACGTGACGGGAGGGAGTCCAGAGCAAAACCAACAATCCTGGGGAGTAAGAGACAGCTCTGTGACGGCTGTCGTAGCGATCATTTTGAGAGAGCTGCAAGGCAGAAAGGCGATCCCGGGCAATCCGGCGGGCCGCTTGAGCCCGAGTAGTTTCATCACGAGCTTACTCGGTAGGAGTGTCAGTATGCGACGGCGGAAGTGTGTCAAAACGCAAAGTTGGGTGGCGGCCGTTGTAGGCAAACGTCACGTAAGGCAAACGTCACGTAAGGCAAAGTGGCATCCCAATCACGATGATCTGCGGAGACATAAATTGATAGCATAGTCGTCAGTGTGCAGTTAAGGCGCTCATTGAGTCCATTCTTTTGCGGGTGGTAGGCAGTGGTGAGTGTATGACATGTGTAACGCAAGCGAAGGATGCCGTCCACGATCTTGGAGAGAAATTAATGACCATGGTCGGTCAGCAGTTGACGCGGTGCTCCAGAGTGAAGGATAACGTCATGAAGGAGAAAGTCCGCGACATCAGTAGCACAGCGTGTTGGTAGCGGTCGCGTGATGGCAAAGCGTGTCGCGTAGTCTGCAGCTACCACTACCCACTTATTCCCACCCAGAGACGTTGGAAATGATCCAATGAGATCAAGGCTGACGCGGTAGAACGGGTTTGTTGGAATGTCAATAGGATCTAGTGGGCCTGGTGGTGCCAATGAAGGATGCTTGCGGCGCAGGCAAGACTCACAAGATGCAACGTATCGGCACACAGAGCGGTTAAGAGTGGGCCAGAAGAATCGACGCCGTACGCGATGATACGTGCGGGCTGCAACCGATATGCCCAGCAGTTGGGGCATCATGAAGTTGTTCAAGCACAGTGGAACGGAGCATTGCAGGAACTACCAGATGTTCTGGGCCTTCGGTGCTTGTGTTGCACTGGTAGAGAATTCTGTCATGAAGCGTGAACAGGTGAAGGGAAGGATCCGAGGTGTCGAAGCTAGACGGCGTATGATAGACCACAAATTGGCATCACTGAGTTGTTCCCTACGTATTTCCGTAAAATCAGAAATGGCGAAGACACAAGCATCAGAATTGTGCGCTGACAGGTCAGGGGGAATCGATGGGATGGCGAGATAGAGAGTCGGCATCGTGGTGCATTTGGCCAGACCTGTAACTCACCTCAAAGCTATATTCCTGTAGCTTGAAAGCCCAACGACCCAGGCGTTCAGAGGGATCTTTGAGGGAAGACAACAAGCATAGGGCGTGGTTATCTGTGATGACCGAAAAGTGGCGGCCGAACAAGTATGATCGGAATTTTCCAACTGCCCATACAAGAGCGAGGCACTCGCGCTCAGTGATGAAAAACTTGCACTCGGATGGGGAGAAGAGACGACTTGCGTAGACGATTACATGATTTCGACCCCGTTGCCGCTGGGCGAGGACAGCACCAATACTGTGTCCTCTGGCGTTTGTGCAAACTTCAGTCGGTGCTGAAGGATCAAAAGGACCTAATATGGGCGGGGAAGTGAGCACCGCAATGAGTCGGCGAAACGAGTTGGCTTGCTGGGGACCCCCAAAAAACGGCGTGTCTTTCTTCAGTAGCGGTATCAAAGGATGGGCAATGTCGGCGAAGTTGTGGACGAAACGCCAGAAATAGGAACAGAGGCCCACAAAGCTCCGTACATCTTTCGTGGAAAGTGGTGCGGGGAAATCTTTGACGACGCGAATTTTGTCGGGATCGAGCTTCACGCCTTTAGCACTGACAAGATGGCCTAGCACAGTTATTGTTTGACTGCCAAAACGGCATTTGGAGAAGTTGAGCTGTAGGCCTGCCCTTCTGAAAACTTCCAAAACGCTGACAGAAGGCTAAGGTGACTTTCGAACGATGGTGAGAATACAATGATGTCATCAATATAACAGAGGCACGTTGACCATTTGTAACCCCGTAGCAGAGAGTCCATGCAGCGGAAGCTTTGCGTAAGCCAAAGGGCATTACCTTCAACTGGAAAAGTCCATCCGGTGTAACAAATGCAGTCTTTTCACGGTCTACTTATACGACGGAAATCTGCCCGTATTCTGAATGCAGGTCGATAAAGGAGAAGTAGGCAGACCCGTGCAGGCAGTCGAGGGCATCGTCAATCCGTGGCAGTGGGTAGACGTCCTTGCGCGTGACCTTGTTTAGGTAACGGTAGTCAACGCAGAAGCGCCTGCTGCCATCCTTTTTTTTACTAGAACGACTGGTCAGGCCCATGAATTGCAAATGGTTCAATGAAGTCTTTTGTGAGCATTTTATCATCGTCACGTTGGATGACTTGTCGCTCTGCATGTGACACGGGATTAGGTCGTCGTCAGATTGGGCTGGCATCTCCAGTGTTTATCCTGTGAGTAACAACTGACGTCTTTCCTGAAGGGCTCTCGCCAAAGTCGAAAATGTCCCTGAAGGTTGCCAAGATATGCCGGAGATCGGCTGCCTGTTCTGGAAAGAGGTCTGGCGCGATCATCGTCTCAAAGTCGGCATCAGTGGCGCTCTGTTATGAAAATGCAATAGCGGGCAAAGGAGCGTCTGCAATGAATGCAGAAACAGAATGTTCACTGTTCGAAGACACGTTGGCTAGAGTCATGCCATCTGGAACATCTTGAGCGCACAAACTGAAGTTCAGTATCGGTAATGACGCCACATTATTCGTAATCGTCTACAGAGTAAGAGGAAGGGCAACATTTCTGTCTAATAATACGTCCAAAATCGGTACCAGCACATAATCGCCGTCGAGGAATGAAGGAAATGACTTCATGGTTACATAAGTAACAGTTTGGGGCGCTATGCCAACGTATTCCACAGAACACTAACGTGGTTAAGGTATAGTTAGAGTCTCATAGCAATAAGGTAGGTCCGTCTTGTTACCCCGGTACCTCCCCCAAAATGTCACGGGCTGAGGGTAGACAGAGTGTAAAAATGTATTTACCGATTGTAGACGGAGTACACAGTGTCCTTGAACCAAGATGGCGGAGTGGCCATCCCCCCCCGTGCTTTCGTACAATCGTCATCTTCATCGCCTTTATGGTGCCTTTTGATGATGTTATTGATGACTTGTATCAATATCATCTCATTAGCTCATTAAACCAATGGGCATTTAAACAAAGACAGACGTCCACTGAACAACCGCTTCCAGCGGACATCCGCAGGACTCTAAGGCGCGTACTAATTGGCGATCCGGCGGAAGTCCTGATGGTGTCCAGTGCGGATATGCGGATGTTCAATGAACATATAGGCCGTTTTATTGTATTGTTGTTTTCGTAACTTAATCTCATATAATAAGCGTTGGGTAAATCGCAGACCATTGCAGACACCTAGTCGACCATTCATATTTTATTTAAAACGCATAAGTGGTGCCGCTGGTCATATATGATAGAGGAGGGTCTGTGCAAACAAAAAACAAACAAAACACAAATGGTGTTTGTCTTGTCTTGTTCACTTTCATGCGGCAACGAGACATGACAAACACAATTTTTTTGTTTTATTTGTTCCCACGCTTCTCTCTGCACTGCACCTCTTCTATCTATATCACCAGCTGCACCAATCAAGCATCGTAAATGAAAATGAACGTTCAACTATGTGTCCAATAATGGTGGGTAATTCACCCAATAGATATCTGGTAGAGTCTGCACACCAGTTTCCATTGAAATTGTGTTTATTCAACCACGTGACAAGTACACACTGTATACGTGGTTTGGTGCGAAGGGAGAAAAGCTGCTATTCGCAGCTTGACTGGCTCTTTCACCCAGAAAAAAATCTAAACTACTAATTTACAAAAAGTTTCAAAATATACAGGCAGCGGAAAGCGCAATACAAAAAGAAACACGCATGTGGCCCATGACAGCAAATAATAGAATCACAACTCTAAAATACATACAAAAATATTCATAACAAAGCAATGCATGAAATATTCAAAACTGAATAACCATTACAGAAATCACCCAACATTCAATTACAACACAATCAGCACATCCGGTTTAACATTTCAGTTTTAGACAATATACGTAGATTATCAGTTGTTAGTTTCCATTTGTTCATCACACTTGGAAGGCGGTAACATAGTGTTTCAAATCCATAGTTTGTGCGAAGACAAGGTACGTGCCAAGCCTCCGTACAGCGAGTAATGCGACTGGCAGGATTTGGTTGCAAGGTGACCAAGGTGCGTAAAAAGAAAATTCGTCTGCGTATTTCTGATTTTAAAGCTGACAGAAGCTGGTATTCATAATAACAGGTAATTCTTAAAATTCTATATTTTGCAAATATTGAAGCAGTATGTGCGTTATCGGATACACCTTGAATGCACCGCAAGGCATTTTTTGTAACGTGACCACATTCTTTAGAGATGCTTTAGAGCCTGTAGACCAGACCAGATGACAATAGTGTAAATGTGAAGAAAAAAGAGCATGGTACACGAATATTTTTTGTTTCACAGGTAGTATGTTCTGTCATTGACGCAACACACCTTGACCTTTACAAAGTTTGTGACTAATGCATGGTAATTCCATGCCATGCGTTCGTGAAAGTGGACACCACGAGTTTTAACTGTTTGGCAAAGTTTAATTTCAACGTTATTAAGTATTAGCTTGTGAGACGCTTCAAATGACCTGGCTTTCGCACGGAACAGTACAGCCTTGCTTTTAAAGCAATTGTTGTGTAGAGAATTTGCCACAGTCCAGGCATATATTTTATTTAGTATTTCATTAGTTAGCAGAAACAATGAGGTGATCAGCCGTTTCCCCAGAAAAAATATACTAGTATTGTCCACATAAATTACATATTCTACAGAGGTGTCGATACGTACAATATCGTTAATAAAAATTTTAAATAATAGGGGTCCCAAAATGCTACCTTGAGGTACGCATTTCTTAACGTTCATGGATGATAATAGCTCCCGATTGATTGATACACATTGTTTCCTAATATATACGTAGCTTTTTATTAAACCTAAAACGGTACCGCGAACTCCTTAACAGTGAAGTTTCTCTAGCAAAATATCATGGTTTATTCTATCGAAAGCTTTCGAGAAATCCAGAAATATTCCTAGGGTAAGTTTTTTTTCGCTTCTATATTTCTTAGAATCAATTCTTTTTGGTACAGTAAAGCACTTTCGGTTGAGAGGTGTGACTGAAAACCGAACTGTGACGCCGTAATAATGTTGTGTTTATTAAATAAATTTGATAACCGAATGAAAATAAGTTTTTCACACACGTTAGAGAAAACTGGTAAAATCAAAATTAGTCTGTTGTTTCCTAAATTGTTTTTGTCCCCATCCTTATATATAGCCATTACTTTAGCATTTTTCATTCTCTGAGGAAACAGCCCAGTGGTGAACACGAGATTATAATTATGTACTCAGCAAGCGCATATGAGATCTAATTTGTATATTATAGGTTCTAGTTTTAAGCCATCTATGTCCTCGCTTTTACTCAATTCGAAATGCTGAAAAACGCTGATGACTTCTTGCGCGTCTCTAGGATTTGCAAACAAAGAATTATTTAAAGCAGGAGGCAAATAACCCGATGAATCACATTTATGACTACTGTCAACAAATGAGGTAAAGTACTCGTTAAATTTGTTTGCTAGTACTGTGCCCTTGTATAATTTATTTTCGATCACCAGCTCACTAATATCATTAGACACTTGTTTGGTAGATATAATAGCATTAAGTGTGTTCCATAATTGCTTAGAATCGGTGACACCTTCAAACATCGCTCAATGAGAAACTCTACACAACCTATTTTTTTCTTTTATCATATTGAGTATTTCGGAAGAAATCCAAGGTTTGCGCGCCAGTTTTGGTCCGTTTAAAGCTTTGTAAGCAAAATGTTTTGTATACACTGAACATAGAGTGTCAATAAAACAATCATAATCAAGATCAGCAGAAAACTAGAGAGAATGTTGTTCCAATTGAGAGTTCTAATTTCTTCTCTAAAAGAAGATAGCGTTCGCGGATTAATTTGTTGAAAGTGAACGGCAGGAAGGATTTGACTCCTTACAATGGTGATGTTTTCTATGACAAGATATATGGGCAAATGATCACTTATCGGGGCACGCAGGACGCCTGCCTGTAACGTACTGTTTGTGCTACTTGTGATAAACAAGTCTGATAGAGTAGAAGTGGTATCAGTAATACGTGTTGCAATGGTAATTACGTTGCAGAAAAAAGAAGCAAGAAGGTCTGAAAGTCTCATTTGTTTATGTGTGTCGCTCAACATATCTATGTTAAGATCACCTCCCAGAAGTGGTTTTAATTAAATTGGTTTACAACGGAAAATAGGTTTTCTAAATATTGAATAAATAATCAAAATTACCACTTGGTGGCCTGTAAATTGCAAAAAAAACTGTAGTTGTGATACTGTAAAGTTAACGCCTCAAGGTCATCGGTGCACAGAGACAGATCTTCACGATACTCTTACGTTATTTCAGCTTTGACATACAAGCATACACCACCACCAATTCTCAATATTCTATTTTGGTACACATTATATCCGTCAATAGAAAACACGCCTGTTTCACTACGGTACCAAGTTTCAGTCATCATAATAACGGAAAAGAAAAAAATGAACTCATCAAGAAACAATACAAAGTTTTCTTCTTTCGAACGAGCTGACTACATAATAATGTGAAGGAATGTCATGGGCTGCCTGTGACGGCCACTTACCTACGAGTTCAATTCAGAAACGCTGGAATACATTGCCATTATTGACAGCAGAAACATAGGTCTACTATTAAGCTAGAGTACTTTAGCTAGATCCGCCTCAGAAGTTACATATAAAACAGGTGTCCTGTCTGCTTTCCACATGAAGATCCTGCCCTGTGATAACCGTACATATTTACATTCTATTTTACGCCTTGCTTGCCGCGCCTTACTGTGCAGAGCCTTCATTTCCATGCGCAGGTGTTCATTTATATATACAGAGTTACTGTTGTCAAAACCAAGACGAGTGCTATCTAGTTTAGTCTTTTTTGCTGCGGACAACATCTTGTCTCGCGCCGTTCTGGTGAAGAATCTGACAACATTTGATTTCCTTTGATCTTTCGATAATACACGGCGCGCCACTTCATTGGCGTTATCTGTGACATCAGTTCCTAAGCACTTGGCGATGTTTGCGACAGTTATCTCAAAGGTTTCTTTTTCGATTAGTGGAAGACCTTGGATTTCATTATTAGATTTTGGCTGTATTGCTTCAGCTCTACAATTTCCACAACTTTCTACAACTTCCTTACTGTAATTATACCTGCATCGTTCCGCACTTCTTCACATTCATTTATTCATACAAAAGAACATGTTTTTATGCATTGCAAACTGCTATATTGCAACTGCCAATAACAGAAAAGCGTCGTCACTTGTGTCATTACATTTTGCCGAGGCAGCATGAGGACACAAACTGTATGTCTCCAAGATGCAATGATTGGGTCGCCGACTTTTTGTCTCCTCATAGCATTCGTCATGTATGTGACCAATCTGATACCGTCCTGTGTGTATTTGATATGTAACTGTCTTGTATGTTTTTCAACCGTCATAACTTTTGCTACCATGTTTATGTCTACTCAAGGTTGTCTATTGTATGTGTCCTATAAGTAGCCTAGCTACCTTTATGCAGACCAGAAACTAGGCCAGTTGATAGACTGTATGGTGCTGCATAATGAAGGCTGTTATAAGTGGATTGTATATCCACAACCATGTGAAACTACAAAATTAAAAATTTATTTTCATTTACACTGTACAGTTTAGAGCATTTTACAAACAATATTTGAACAGGTAGCGTACATCAGCTGGTGGTTGAAGAAAAATATAATTAACACATCAGCCTTAGCCCTTGAAGCTTCAACAGATCATTGTCAATGTGAAAGTTTTCACTTTTTCAGCGTATTCTAGGTAATTGAGAGTACATTTATTGTTCAAAAACACAAACAAATGTTTTACGTGAGAAACTCATTACAACAGTAACTTCTGACCAGAAGGCTTTTTTTGAGGCATTTGAAACACTATGGAAAGTATACTTCGAAAAGCTTTTCACACCCAAATTAGCCATCTGTTGTATAAAAATACGTAAAGTATGTCACAGGCACGCAAAACTTTGTTTGCCCCGCCGCAGTGGTCTAGTGGCTAAGGTACTCGGCTACTGATCCGCCGGTCGCGGGTTCAAATCTCTGCTGCTGCAGCGGCTGCATTTCCGATGGAGGCGGAACTGTTGTAGGCCCGTGTGCTCAGATTTGGGTGCACGTTAATGAACCCCAGCTGGTCGAAATTTCCGGAGCCCTCCACTACGGCGTCTCTCATAATCATATGGTGGTTTTGGGACGTTAAACCCCACATATCAATCAATCAAACATTTTTTTGGATCTTTGCAGAAATGTGACAGGCTCAAATTTTATTACATGCATAGGGGCCTCCAGTCTTTAATAAGTTCAATAATGTATCTTATTCATCGGCACGGCTGACAGTAAGAAGTATTGTTGCACATTGTTTCCCCCTGAACACATAGCTATCTATAAAAGTGGTTTTTAATGCATATTTTGCAACACTCACTTTTTAAAGGAAAACAAAGGGATTTATTTTGAACTTCTGAATATGCGAGTTACTTGAATAAAGCAACCAGGTGGTTCAGTGAAGTTCCTTTTTCATAGGAAACAGAAGCCATGTGCAGCTGTTGTACATCTGCAGCCAACATTTCTACGAGCTACCACTGATGACAGGCTTGTCCAAAATTTTTTCACACTCAGTTTGCACAAGGAGCATGCGTAGGCTGTGATAGAAACACAGAAAAAACAATTTAGTGCTATGAGTCTCTTGGCAAAACTGAAATTTTTCAGTCTTTTGAAAATGAATTGGAACAATGTGTCTTAAACTAGCAGGATGTACACAAAGTTGAGATGTTACAAGATAAACTTTCTCGATGTTCTTGGCGAACACAGTTGCAACTTTATGAAATGTTATGCAATTTTCACATCCCCGATGTGTCAAAACCATGCTTATTGCGCCTGCTCATAGTGCGTTGACATGCAAATTCAATGATACTACAACACGAACATGATCGTATGAAATTTCATCAAGTATCTATTGAAGGTTAACATATCATGTTAAAATATGAATTTGATTTCAAATGCAAATATTGTAGCTTTCTTCAGGTTGCTCACATTGGAACGATTATATCAATAATGTCAGATAATATTATAACTAAACAACTATTGTTTGCTGCTAAACTATGGTCATTAGTTTCAATTATTCTTGTTGACTAAAAATGTAGTACACCTCACATAAGCATCACAGGATGTTTAATGCAAAAAACGTGTAAATACGTTTAGCAAGATTTTGACACCAGTGCTGGGAGAGGCGCATACAATATTAATTCAACCAAAAGAAAATAATGAAATCCAGACATAGTGGAAACAAGAAGAGTAAACAATATTTTGTCTTTCGCGGCCACATAATTGGGACACAGCGACAGGAACATCTGCGCGGCTCTATGCGAATTCATATATAGCACAAAAGATTACCTTGCTGTGTCAGCAATCAGCTCTCGAATTTTACTAGCCACACTACCACTTATTATTTAGCTGATACACTGCAAAGATTCAACTTTCGGAGAATTTCATATAATGATTCCACCTCAGATTTTTTATCCACCTTTTTTTATCCTTTCTTTACATTGCGATAAATTAGTTTCACATTCAAAACACAGCAATCACATTCCCCTAGTCTAGAAAACCTAAAGGTATTTACTTGCAATAACCACCGGCTTCTTGGCCAATCCCCCTTAGTGGGTGAGAGCCACAAAAGAAAGGAACAAGCAAGCAACCAAGCAAAGCTCTGGTACTCGAACTCTTAGACATATGACCGAATTTGTGCTCATACAGAAAGGTATCGCAATTCGGCCGCATTTAGTCATGAAATATTCATTCGAAGATGCAGTTCACGTTTAACGAATAGCTTAAAATGCACGGGTTGTGGCCGCATCAGGTAATGTATGCTTAAGGTGTATATCGCAAGTTCGAATTTTACTAAACGAGCTGCATGAACACGTAAGCGTAAGTCAACCTTTGTGAGCCCTACCTAAGACAATGCAACACGCTGCACATGAACACGCATCAGCTCAACTATCATGGTAGTTTATAAAGACGCGTGCCGGTGCGGATGCATACACCGGCATACATTCGGCCACTCGCAAGAAAAATCTTCTCTGATAGTTGTCATAACGAATAACAAAACTGTAGCTGTTTAAAATAAAACTTAAGGCGTATCAAATTGACCTAGGCACGTTCACTTCAATGCCGCACCTTAATTATGGCGGGCTTACGCACCCTAGCCATGATCAACGCCTACAGCTAAGAAACGCCCCAGATTTATTAAACGAAAATAGTGGTCACTCGTGAGCAGGGCCCCCTCCAACACCACTGCCGACAGAGACGGGCGCCATCCCAACTCAGCTCGAACGGGCCGCCAAATTTCCCTGCTTCACACTTCATACAAAAGAAAAACTCGTTCATGCTTAAGTTCGCACAACCTTGCCTTTACCCTCATTAAATCCTACAGACAAACGGGCTCGCCTCGTACACAAAAGCTCACTTCTCATGCACATGGTACGAAATAAGTGACGAACGCGGTGGTAACAGAGCACCGCGAGCAGCAATGTGGTGCATACCTGGTGAGTGCTCCACGATACGAGGCCACACGTCCTCGCTTGAGTGTAGCGCATCTTCATAATGAGCAGCACTTGCAGAACACGAAACACGAATACAGAACGCAAGCGGACTTCACACACGAGGGAAATCGAGTGAAACACAACCCTTCACGAGGTGGTCGTCGGTTGAACAGCGGATAACACGTCCTAACAAGCAAAGCGGTTACAGCCACGCTGGCGCAACCGCATTTGCGCATCTTAACCTATTATTCCTGATTAAAAAGCGTTGGTATAACAATAACGTACTTAACTATATGTACATATGAACTACATAATTAAGTAAAGCGTCTAATAATTTTATACACAAAGAAAGAAACGAGTAACTGAGAATGCACGAAATTTGAACCTTCTATTGAAGGTACACAATAAATGCTATTCAGAACAAGCAAATGAACAACAGTGGTAGTATCCAACACAAAAGATTCATATATTATAAAATAAAATATGCAATAATTGATATACATGCGAGAATATATTGCGACTGATATAGCTTTAGATCAGACATATGCCAAAGTATACAATGTGGGACGCGGTGTGTGTGAATACACACAAACACACACACACACACACACACACATATATATATATATATATATATATAGGAAAGAAGTGTGTACCTAAGGGCTCCTTTTTCCATGTTTTGACACAATGATAATGAGATGTAACAGGCAATAATGCCACGGATTGTATAGGGGAAGTTATTAGAACAAATAGAATGTAAATAGGAAGAAAGAAAAGAGGGTGAAATTATAACCAGCCGTGAGCAGGAATCGAACCTACGACCTTTCAATAACTCGTTCGATGCTCTAACCACTGAGCTATCACAGCGGCCTTCCCTCCACCCACTTTTTGGGGTTTATATGTGAATTTAGAAGTGAGAGTGTCAGTCAGCGCCCTCTGAGGCCAAGCGGCGAGTGTGAAACACTCTTTTATGTGCATGTGTGGCGTCACGTAGCACGTGAACTTAATACGAGCAAGCAGCTGACCAATAGTCCTTCGTATACAACCTAATGACATTAGGTCAGCCAGTACGAGACCCTCGTTAATGAATAACAGAAAGAAGTATGTGCCTAAGGGCTTGTTTTTCCGTGTTTTGACACAATAATAATGAGATATAACAGACAATAATGCCAAGGAATATATACGGAAAGTTATTAGAACAAATGGAGTGTAATAAAAAAGAGGGTGAAAAAGTAACCAGCCGTGAGCAGGAATCGAACCTACGACCTTCAAATAACGCGTTCGATGCTCTAACCACTGAGCTATGACAGCTTTTTTTTCTTTACTGCCTGTTTCGCACACAGTAAAAATCGATATGATAATACACTACAGTGTTACGTGTAAAAGTGCTATCACATCTGCCAGCACATGGGGGTTAAAAAGGCAGACGCTTTTTGCCCACCAACTTATCTGAACATGGCAACCACTCTGGTTTAACTTGTGCCTCGTATGCAGTCATCAGATACTTTACACTTTCTATGAAGTACTCTCGAGCGGGCCGTGGATTCACGTCTGCGTTTCGCACTGCAATCCGTGTTCGCCACACACTGTGAATAACCAATACCATGAACACATCGTAGGGCACACCGCCTACGTTTATGACTGGAAGAAAACGGATGCCATACTGTGTGACTGGCAGGTCTTTTTCAGGGTTCTTTGAAGGATGTCCCAGAGAAAGACTGCACCAGTACAGTATAGAAAGATGTGGTCAACTGTCTCAAGTTTTCTGCAGATAATGCAATCCACTGAGGGGACGAATATTCCTTTTTTTCGGAGCTATGAATTGGTAGAGAGTGTGCCGCTGTGAAGTTTGAAAATAAATGTCTTCATTGATAGTGTAATTGCCACCTTCTTCACTCTTTTCAAGCGTCATCCCAGGGCCCGTTAGGGTACAATGTTCAATACAGAGGCTCTGGCAACATGGTTTCTACAAGGTCCTTGTACAGTCTCTTTCTAGAAACCCCAGAGAGATACTCCATCGAAATTCGCACTCTCAATATTTCCAAAGCAGCAATCACTCTTTTCATGTACCCCTTAGGTCTTTCTGTCACCCCATTGACTGTGGTTACAACAAAATCAGGCAAGAAATGGGACAGCCGCACATGTATCAACGTTCTCAAAAAACGATTATCATGATCTCGTAAAAAAAAAACCTAGATACTATCTGCGTCAGAAACAAGTGTACAAGACCAAGCCCCCCACTTTTCACAGAACGAAACAGATTTGTTCGGCTTGTCCTTTCCCACGTGAACGCCCAGATTGTCACGAGGCTAGTCAACCCACAAGCTCTCGTGTAGGTTCTTGTGCATACAAACCGATGAGAAAACCCACATCGGTAAAGAGAACACAAGACCGTTTATGCACACAAGAAAAACAACTAAATATATTTTCAATAAACTAGATAAAGAGAAAGGAATGAGAAGAAAAACAAACAAAGCACACAAATTCGAGGAGAAGTTAACCTAATGACCGCGAAATGCTAAGGATGCGTAAGTTCCGCAATAGCAAAAGCGACTGTCACCGTTCGGTCGCGGCACTCTTGTAGACGGCGAGGGTTGATGCGATGGGGTGCAGACAAGGTAGATCAGAGGTCCAAGCGTTGCTCGTGGTTGAAGGTAACTTCGGGCGCACCAAGGTCATTGACCTCTCAGCGTTCGTCCTCCGATGCTGGGACGTAGCCCTGGAAACGGGACGAGCCTGGCCAAAGCCAGATGGTGAGAAGCCTGGCCAACGCCGAACGACGAGCAGCCTGGTCAACGCCAGACGACGAGCGGCCTGGCCAACGCCAGACGATAGATGATGCTCGGGTGCCCGACCAGGTTTGAGCCCGCAGCAGCCTTGCCTCAGGAACTCGGCCGCCACCCCCGCGCCCTGGTAGCCTGCTTGCCTCCGTCGCGTCCCGGCCACGTCTGCCCGTTCTTTGTTCGGGCTTCTTCCAAACCAGCGTGGGGGCCTCTCATTGGTCCGAACTTCACGCGCCTCGTCTGCCCATCGTCTTCCTCACCGAATACATTGCGAAAGCGCGCGTCCACACCATCGGTCGTCGTCGTCTTCTTTCCTATGCCGGTGCACTCGCGCACTTTTTAAACCGAACACTGGTTGCACTCGCGCACTTCACGAAACGCGCACTTCACTTATCACAACATGCCCCTTTTTCGAAAAGTTTTTTCCCAACGGAAAAAACTGCCGGATGCGTGTTTCACCACACAGGATACGTTCTTGGAGTTCGCATGAACACATGCACACTGGTATCACTGCAACAAGTCTTAAGGAGCACACATACAAGGAAAAAAATCCACATATGGTAAACAATGTTCCGACGGTTGGTTGAAATGCTTTGCCTCCTATCTTTAGCAACACCTGAATTCGTATCCATGGCCGTAACCTGCTCATGAAGTCGGCACCTGCGTTTTCAGAACCTTTGATATGTTGAATATGAAAAGTGTACTCTTGTAGTACTAGACTCCACCTTAGCAACCTATTGTTCAAGTGTTTTGCCTTCGCTAAGTATTGTAGCGGTTGATGATCTGTCTGTACGATAAACTGTACTCCGTACAAAAAAATATGAAATTTTTCTACCGCCCATACTAGCGCTAAGCATTCTCGTTCGATAGTCGAGTAATTCTGCTCCCGAGGCAACAGCTGGCGGCTGGCATACGACACTGGGTGCAACAGCCCCTCGTGTTTTTGCATGAGGACTGCACCGATGCATGTGTCGGATGCGTCTGTACGGAGTATGAACACACGTTTTGGGTCTAGTGCCTTCACGATCGGCCCAGAAGCAAGGGCTTGCTTCAGCGTTTGAAATGCTCCTTCTGTTTCAGTAGTCCAACAAACCTTGTTTTTCTCCATTTTTCTGGTTAGCTGAGTTAAAGGCTGTGCTTTCTCTGCATAGCGAGGTATTAAATCTCGGTAATACCCAACTAGTCCCAGAAAAGATCGGAGTTGCTTCTTGGTGTCAGGTAGAGGTGCACTGGGTATCTTCAAAACCGTAGTTTCCACAGGTTGAATAGTCCCGCCTCCTAGACGATGTCCCAAGAAGACTATCGACTCCACAGCAACTTCGCACTTCTGAGGCTTGATGGTTAAGCCAGACTCCCGTACTTTCTGCAACAAGCGTTTCAAGGTGTCTATGTGCTTTTCCCAGGTGTTCGTGGCTATGAGAACGTCATCGGTGTAGTGGACTACATTTCAAGGCCCTGTAGGAGTGTTCTCATTAGACGCGTAAACACCGCAGATGCTGCCTTTATGCCAAACGGCATGTATATAAATTGGAAATGACCGGATTGCGTTGAGAATGCCGTTACTGGCCTCGATGTCCGGTCAAGTGGGACTTGCCAATACCCCTTTGTGAGATCAAACTTTGAGAAGTATCTCTCTGTGCCCACCTCTGTAAGCATTAGGTCGGTCCTAGGTATGGGTTCAGCGTCGGAAACCAGTATCTCGTTGATGCGACGGAAGTCGACGCATGTGCGATAGGTGTTATCCGGCTTCTTAATAAGTAGCAAGGGCGAATTGTAGGGCGAATGGAATCGCTCAATCACACCCAGTCTTAACATATCCTGAACTTTTTGTTCTACTACTTCCTTCATGGCCAACGGCAAAGGATACTGCGGTGTGTTGATCGGTTCAGAGGTCGTCGATTGAAGTCGGCATTCCAACAGATTTGTCTTTCCCGGTATCTCAGAGAATACATCTTGGTAGGTGGTTAGAATCTTCCGAAGTTCTGTACGTTTGTCTTCTTCTAAGCTACTGCCGATCGGAATCGCTTCTACACCCACAGTCAGCTTAACTGTGCAAGCTGGTGGAGGGGTATCTGTCTCCTCCTCTTTCATAACCACAAAAGATGCTGTTTGTGGAATTGTGTCTGGTTGCCGGTCTTCATATCGTTTTAACATATTAATATGGAAAAGTTTGGCGTCATGCCCCAAGTCCAGCCAATAGTCGTGGTCGCCCTTTATCCCAATGACCGGAAACGGCCCTTTCCATTCCATCAACAACTTATTCGCTGTTGTAGGAAGCAAAATAAGAGCTCGGTCTCCAACTTTCAGCTGACGGCTCTTGCTCTTCCGATCATAGTGATATTTTTGAGTCGTTTTCGCTCGTATCAGGTTCTCATGGGCTAATTTTAGCGTTCTTTCCAGACGAACCCGGAGATCGAGGACATATCCTTAGGTCGTTTTCACCTCCTCTTCGATCTTTTCTCCAGTCCACAGCTCCTTTAACAAGTTGAGTGGTCCTCGGACGTATCTCCCGTAAATGAGTTAGAAAGAAGAGAACCCCATGCTGGCCTGAGGAACTTCTTGATATGCAAATAGAAGTGGTGCAAGCAATCGATCCCATGATTTTAGATCCTCTTGGAATAGCTTGCGCAGCACTTGTTTCAAAGTCCCATTAAATCGCTCTACCAAACCATTGCACATGGGATGATAGGGCGTCGAACTCAGATGTTTGATTGCCAACAGATCGTTTACTTCTCTCATCAGGTCCGACGTGAAGCACGAGGCCTGATCGCACAGGATTTGGCGGGGAAATCCAACGCGGGAAAACAATTCGACCAACCCGTCTGTCACAGTCGCGGAGTCAATCGCCGGCAAAGCAATGGCGGCAGGATAGCGCGTAGCGAAATCGACCATGGTCAGTATGTATCTGTTGCTCATATTTGAGACCGGCTTTTAGGGTCCAATAATGTCCACGGCCACGCGCTCAAAAGCAGTGTCAATCAGGGGCATTTTCCCAAGAGGAGCCTTTCCTACTTTGTGCTTTGGATACATTCTTTGGCACGTGTCACAGGACCGCACGTATCTTTTAATCTCTTCCTGGACCCCTGGCCAATAGAATGAACCTAACACCCGATCAATCGTTCTTTTTACTCCTTGATGCCCGGACATCAAACTCTCATGGGCCATCTTCAACACTTGACTTCGCAGCTTGAGAGGAACTACGACCTGCTCTATCAATTTGCCAGAGGATAGTCGGTAATTTCGATACAACAATGCCTTCTCCATGACAAAGGAATACTGGGTCGATCCTCTGCCATAAAAAACCTACCCTACTTTGTCCCTGCAAGCTTCCAGGGTCTTGTCTTCTGCTTGGGCCCTCTCGAGCTCCCTCCTGTTCATCTTCAAACTTCTGACGCTAACTGCAGCTGAATCCGGCCGGACGCTTGTGCTCTTCATACTACCAAGTGATGCCTTTAAACGATGGTCTTCTTTCTCCTTATACAAGGTCTCGGCTACGCCGTTCGGAGTGAAGTTCCCTTCAGCCAGTTTTTCTTTCCATTTCTTGTCAGGGTCATCAGCAGCACGAGATCCTGGCACATTGCCAACGATGATGTCATATAGCGGGGAGGACATGCATTTCACGATACACGTGCCTGAAATACATGGCGAAAAAATCTCCACCTTCGCCTCTGGTACCATGATCCGGCTCCCGTCTGCTAAGAACAAGGCCGTCGTGGTTCCTGTCAGTGCTTTATCTGGCACCAAAGAACGCCGAACCACCATTGTATTGCTTCCTGTATCCCGTAGGACGGAAGCAGCTTGGCCGAATATAATGCCCTGCAGCACTGGCATCGGATGTTTTTCTGACTTTGGCTGGGTATTTACCGCACGGGTCATATTCTCCTCCTGCTTGTCCGCAGGTATATTATTCACTACTTCTGCCTTTTCCCCTGGTGACAAGATACAAGAAGTCCTCTTAGTGACGTTCTGCTTTCTGGTACATACATTACTATCATGCCTCGTTTTGCGACAGTAGTCACAGTATGGTCTTGTCCGAGCACGACATTCTGCTGCCCTGTGACCTGTTTTATCACAGACAAAACATCGAGTGGGAGACTTCCCTGCTGTACTTCCGCATTTTCCTGCGGCGCCGTTCTCCGCTTTGTCGCGAAAAACCAACAAATTTGACTGTCGTTGGGCCTCTAAAATTGTCCGCAGCCTCGGCTATTTCATCTAGCTTACGACATTTTTTCTCACGTAGGAAAAGCGCCACGCGGTTATGGCATTGATTGATAAACTGTTCAGCTACTATGAGATCTCGAACAGACGAATATTCTTTTGCTGTCTTGGACATCTCCACCCATCTGTCGAAAAAACTTGCCAACCTGGTTGCATACTGCTGGCCTGTTTCTCCATCTTGAGGTCTGCTATGCCGGAACTTCTCCCGGTAGCCCTCCACCGTGAAACGAAAACGCTGCAGTATGCTAGCTTGGCTTTCTCGTAGTCAAGTGCCTCTTCTGGAGACAAGCGACCAAATACTTTGAGAGCTTCTCCGCTCAGACGCAGACTCAGTGCCGTGGCCCATTTATCCTTAGGCCATTCCTGACCGGTGGCCACATTCTCAAATCTATTGAGATAAGCATCAAGGTCGTCCTGGTTTTCATTAAATCCGGGTATGAAATTGTGCGGGTTAACGTTACACGGTTCTCGCACCTGTCGACCATGGTCCGACGCCGCGGATCCCCTGGCCCCTTCCACCTGATCAAGTTGAAGACGCAGTTGAACCGTCTTCTGGCATACGGCCTCAAGTTTTCGTTCCAACTCCGCCTGTTCCATCCTCTCCTTTCTTGCCTCTCGCTCAGCTGCCCTTTCTTCGCGAGCTCGTGCCTCACGCTCATCAAGCCATGCCTTCAACTCATCGCCCTCTAGCGCCATGCGTATCGCTAACGCCGTTAAATCAGACGTAGTCATTTTCTCTCCTTCTGTAAAAACCTTAATTGCATAAACAATCTCGTCCTGTCGTAGCGGACGCCAATTGTCACGAGGCTAGTCAACCCACAAGCTCTCGTGTAGGTTCTTGTGCATACAAACCGATGAGAAAACCCACATCGGTAAAGAGAACACGAGGCCGTTTATGCACACAAGAAAAACAACTAAATATATTTTCAATAAACTAGATAAAGAGAAAGGAATGAGAGGAAAAACAAACAAAGCACACAAATTTGAGGAGAAGTTAACCTAATGACCGCGAAATGCTAAAGATGCGTAAGTTCCGCAATAGCAAAGCGACTGTCACCGTTCGGTCGTGGCACTCTTGTAGACGGCGAGGGTTGATGCGATGGGGTGCAGACAAGGTAGATCAGAGGTCCAAGCGTTGCTCGTGGTTGAAGGTAACTCCGGGCGCACCAAGGTCAGTTACCTCTCAGCATTCGTCCTCCGACGCTAGGAACGTAGCCCTGGAAACGGGACGAGCCTGGCCAAAGCCAGATGGTGAGAAGCCTGGCCAACGCCGAACGACGAGCAGCCTGGCCGACGCCAGACGATGAGCGGCCTGGCCAACGCCAGACGATAGATGATGCTCGGGTGCCCGACCAGGTGGGAGCCCGCAGCAGCCTTGCCTCAGGAACTCGGCCGCCACCCCCGCGCCCTGGTAGCCTGCTTGCCTCCGTCGCGTCCCGGCCACGTCAGCCCGTTCTTCGTTCGGGCTTCTTCCAAACCAGCGTGGGGGCCTCTCATTGGTCCGAACTTCACGCGCCTCGTCTGCCCATCGTCTTCCTCACCGAATACATCGCGAAAGCGCGCGTCCACACCATCGGTCGTCGTCGTCTTCTTTCCTATGCCGGTGCACTCGCGCACATTT
>WOVY01011326.1:0-145365 GCA_013436015.1 Rhipicephalus annulatus | reverse complement strand
TTATGTATCCTGTATCACCGGTGTTGTCTACTCCATACCCTTGTCATGCGGTCGTGTGTACGTGGGCCAAACAGGTCGCTGTCTAAATGTTAGACTTCGAGAACATTTTAATTCTTTGAAAGGCCACTCCGGCCTTCATCTAGCAGCCCACTGTAAGAAATGCGGCTGCGCTCCGCTGTTCGGTGATACTTCTGTGTTGTTCCGGCATAAGAACCAAAGAGTGCGCGAACTTATTGAGGCTGCGCATATTCACAAGAAATCTGTGTCTTGTGTCAGTGTTCCCTCTGTGGCCATACATGATAAAGAGTTAAGCTATCTTGGTTTTGTATGACGGGTGTGCTATGCTTGATGTGCCTAAGTTTGGTGATTTGGTCCCTCGTGTGTTTTTTCTCCTCCCCCTTTGCCCCTCTTGCCTTTTATTCTGCCTATTATATATATTGCCTCGTTCTTGCAATAAAGCTTCAGTTGATAGTCTGCGCTTGTCTGTCCTTTTTCTCTCCTTCTTGTTTCCGTCAGTTTTTTGCGCAGTTACATACCTTATGGATCATTACCAACTAGCCCAACTTACCATTCTTCTGTCTCTCTTCGTCCGTGTCGTTTTCGCGCCTTAAGCTGCAATTTTGTACGCGGACTTTTGCAGTGCCTTCCACGACTACCCTCAGTGCGATCACGCTGGCTCGTTCAAGACATACTGGCGTCTTCGCCTGAGGTACTATTGGCGAGGCATGTATCGATACGTTCGCCGGTACGTTCAGTCATGCCCTGCGTGCCAACGTCGCAAGGTTCATTCTCACAGCACCGCTGGTCCTCTACAGCCATTGCCCTGCCCTGCCCGACCATTCGACCGCGTCGGAGTCGTTCTCTTCGGTCCACTCCCGACCACTATTGATGGCAACCGCTGGATAACAGTCGCCATCGACCAACTCACGTGGTACGCAGAAACATCTGCGCTACCAGCCGCCACTGCGAAAGACGTCGCGTGGTTCCTTCTTCGTCATCTCATTCTGTCCTATGGGGCCCCACATGAATCGCTTAGTGACCTTGGCCGCGCCTGCTTCTAAAATGCCATCGAGGGTTCTGCTCAAAGAATGGCGCATTGTACACCGCACCGCTTCCGCATACCATCCTCAGACTAACGGCATGACGGAACGCTTCAATCGCACCCTTGCCGACATGCTGGTGATGTACATGTGGGAAGACCACACAAACTGGGACCGTGTACTTCCTTTCGCCACCTACGCTTACAATTCTGGGTCTCAAACAACCACTGGCTTCTCTCCTTTCTTTCTCCTGAATAGACGTAAACCTTCATGTTCTGTTGACACCTTTCTGCCCTACCAACTGGCAGTTTCTGAGGGCAGGCCCATCTCTCAAGCTGCTGCTTACGCTGAAGAGTGCCGTAAACTGTCTCACTCGTATACCACGCAAGATCAGTCGCGCCAAATTTCCGTCATGACATAGCTGCGTTTGATGCCCGCAACTCACCAGGAAAGCTGCTTTGGCTTCGGGTTCCGTCCACAACTGCCGGACATTCCACTGAGCTTTTGTCACGGTACCACGGTCCTTACCGCATACTGGAGCAGACATCTCCCGTAAACTACGTCTTCAAGCCGGTCAACCCATCGCCCGATCATCGCTGCCGAGGCCGCGAAGCAGTTCAAGTCACGCGACTTGAACCCTGCTACGACCTACCTATAGCGTCTTTTCCTTAAGTCACCGTCGCCATGACGGCTCTTCTTTGTGCGGGGAGGAAATTGTACCGGCGCACATCGGCGCTAGCTCTGTGCCAGTGAAAGAGAAGAGGACGAAGTTCATGTGTCGCGCTCTCGGCCTCCTTTTTTCTGGGCTGCACTGTCTTGCTTGCTCTGGCGAATTATATGTATATACAGTCGATACCGGATATACCGAACCTGTATATATCGAATTATTGTATATATCGAACAGTCTAAACATCCCCTTGGAAATTACATGCAAAAGTATAGCGCTGTTGGACGCGTGTTTCGAACTCCCGGTCCCCGCCACATGCGATATTTCGAACACTCCCGCGCGTCAAGCGCCTCTGCAAGTGCGCTTCGCCCCTCCTCCTGGGAAGGTTCCGGCGACGAGTTCTCGTGCGCGCTCCCGCGCTCGGTGAGAGAGAGGCTCCGTCGCGTCGCAAGAGTGACCTTGGACGCCTCAGCTACAGTGTACTAGAAGTACCTCAGCCGAGTGGTAAACAACGTGGGCGAGAGACTGCAGGTGAGAGATAATTGAGGAGGTAGGAAAATCCAGTTTCTGCGCGCTTGAGCCTGTTTGCTTGAGTGGCGGAGTGGTCCGCTCTCGCCGCTTGGCCAGTGGCAGTGGTTGCTCCGTCGCGAAACTCGTGAAGTGTGGTGCGTGTTTGTTTTGTTTTTGCGGCGCCGGGTCACGCGTTTCGGAGCCATGGACGCAAAAAAAAAACGAAAGAAGTTGGATTTCTCAACGAAGACAGATATCATTCGATGGGTGGAGGCCGGCGAAAAGAAGTCGTCGCTTGCCAAGGAATTCGGAATTCCTCGGAGCACCTTAAGCACAATACTGCGCCACAAAGCTGATGTGAAGGCGAAGGCAACGCAGTGCGGCCGTTCTGGAGCGTGTCGCGTGCGTGCACCGGAATACAATAAGGTTGAGAAAGTCCTGTGCGCCTGTTTCTTGGAGACTCGGGCAAAAACATTCCTGTTCACGGCGCAATGCTCATGGAAAAGGCAAAGTGGTTTGCAACCGCGCTAGGTGAAGACAACTTCACTAGTGGCACAGAATGGCAGCAACGCTTAAAAAATCGCTACGGCATCGTCGGGAAGACCCTCTCGGGTGAAGGTGGGGCAACCAGAAGCAACAACAGCATTGAGAAGTGGCTGTCCGACGAATGGCCAGACATTTGCAACAGCTTTTCGCCGTCGCAAATATTTAATGCCGACGAATGAAAGTCGCCGAATAGAATGGAAGTCGACGTTTGCATCCACTGCATTCAACTTGTTCGCTTCGCCGCATACAGATTCCGCCACACAGGACTGGTCTATTTCGCTTTGCGAGCAATTCTTGCGCAAGAAATTATGTGTGTCTGAAAACGGGGTACCTATATGCAAACATCGTCATGCCAACCTGTATCACGTTGTCGCACATAATGTTGGTTAAGCCTGTCGGCAAATGATCGACAAGGAAAACGAGCGACAAGCTATATGTATTTGGTCCTTATAGTCCCACACGCGTAATGTCTGGTGTTCGCTCGCCACTCATGCAAACGTTTCGCAAGATGTAAGGCGATACCTATAGCAATGGTCAATCGTGGACGGCACATTTTCTGTGCACGTAAGAATTTTCTAAACATATTTGCGCCGCTAAACAGGGCGAGCCATCGCAACAAGTCTCAATTACAAAGGATTCCCAAGCTGCAGCACCGTTGTAAATGAACATAATGAAAAGTCGACAACAGTCAACCAAGCCTTGCTGCTAAGCAAATTTAAGCTTCCAAACCAGCCTATCCACTAACATACTCAACTCACGACATTGTGTCAGTTTTCATGAGGAGCAAGAAAAAATCTAGTGTTTAATGTGTCATAAATGATATAATTCGGATGCCCACCAAGAGTACGATGTGCTGCATGCTGTGTATGTGTGCATGTTTGTGTGTGTGTGTATGTGTGTGCATGTGCTTGTGTGTGTATGTGCGTGTCTGTGTGTGCGTGTCTGTGTGTGAACGGGTGTGTATGCTTGTGTGTGTGTTTGTGTAGGTGTGCATGTCTGTGTACGTCTGTTTGTGCATGCGTGTGTGTGTATGTGCGTGCGTGTGTGTACTCATTTATAGAAATATGTCAAGACAACACTGAGAAACATGGCTCCTGCTGCTAGGAGAAGCACGACAGGCGATGTCCTTTTGTCCGCAAAAGTTTTGTCCACTACACAGGCTTTTTCTATATTTCGGAAGAACAAAAAACATTTCGTAGTATAGATGCTTGTCTTTTAAATTTCAGCATAATTTAACGACGAATATTGTGCAATCGCACTGCCGCACGTGCCGGTGCCCACCGTGGTGAACATCTCGTGTGTTTTACGCCGTCAAGAGCCGGGAATTCTACCCGGATGGCGGGCTCCAGTGAGGCTAGACTTACCTGCGTGTCATGTTGATAGCAGAGTTTGTTTAGCGCTTCTATATTGGTCTGAGCCGGATCGAGTTATCGCTGAATAACTGCACACGCTGTTATCGCCTTGACCATGGTACCCTTCCTTCCTTCTCTGTTTAATAAGTATAAAAATTGGGGCTTCTCCACAAGTGGAGCCGGCTTTGCCAAAATTTGAAGGTATGTAAAACGATCGCAAAAAAAACAACAAGAATAATGAAAATATAAAGTATAAATGGCACAAGTATGCAGAGGTTATGGTACATACAGGAAATTAAAAAAAACACTTACGATAACGACTTTACAAAAGGAATTGATCAGACCACCGTCTTCGAGGAAACTCCCAGCGCTTCTCGAGAGCCAACCTCTGTTTGTTGAAGCACGACCAGGACGGAAGCACTTTGTGCACAGATAAAGGGCGCCTATCGAAAGCACAGCGTTGCTTGTCCCGTGAAGCAGACACTGCTTTACAGAAGCTTCTTTTCTGCTGTGGCCTTCAGGCATTCAAATGGTGTCACTATCTTACGCGACGCAATAAGACGCATGTAGGATTCTTCGAGGCGTATGTAGAAGTGCGTAAGTGAGTGACTGATACTGAGATTTACGGAGATTCGTGGATGAGTTGTGGATCACTGTATGACAAATATATTAAATACGTGGTCACCAAACCACGTAGTTCGGCGGGGCTGGGGCCGGTTACCCAATGCAAAATTGGGTCACCCAACGCAACCATATGTGGTTTCTTAAATGTATTGTAATGATTCTCACCTGAATTTAAAGAATTTAACGTGGACAAAAAATCGCCTTTTTTGTGGATGGGATCCGTACCCCCAACTTCAAATTACGTATTTCCAAGGTTGTGCGTACGGATCGAACATAAGGGAAGAATAATTTTTCGTCCAGTTCTCTTTCGTTCAATTAAGGTTCGAATTATTAATTAGTGGTAAGAACCATGGCTAATCCCCTGTGCTTTCCTTGGCTTCCCTATCGGTTTCATTAGCTGCGCGCAAACGATACGATGTGTGATTAATCGGTATAACACGGAGGAAGCGTTTCTACGTGAGGTTAAGCAAAAATGAAATCTTCCATACTAAACGAGTACAATCTACATTTAATAGCACAGTACTTTGTTTCATAGAGTTTCCCGATTGAATTCAATTCTTTTAGTGGTATGTATGTGCCTAACAAAAAAACGAGCCTTTAAATTTACGCTCTTTTTCTTCATTCATCGCGAGTCTTGCTCTGGCAGACTAGATGCCATCAGGTAGTATGCGAGGGATTTCAAATGCGGAGCATTTCTTGGTCGCGCGAGGTCGCGGATCCGGCGTCAGCGGCGCCGTCCACATCCCTACTGCACATGCTCGCGTCTCGTGCCAACTGTCACTTCCCTCCTCCTCTCTCCTCGCAAGGCCCACGCCGGCAGCGTCTGCTAGTAAACAACCGACGGCTCGCGCTTGAAAACCATTCACTGGCCACCCCTATAGGTAGGCACTGCATCGCGCATTCGGAATTCAGTCATGGGCGTCTTGACTTGGCTTTCGCTTGTCCTGACGCTTTGCTTGACTCGAGTACATGCGACGGGAGCAACAGTACCTTCAACCAGTAGTGGGCCACAACCACAGCATCCCGCCACTCGTTGAAGGCAACTCTTATCTCCTTCGTTCAATGAATCAGAAGAGTAAGGACGAAATAACAATTAAGCATTCCGAAACCATACTCAATTACGTAACATTCACGCGATACCCCCCGCTTACTGCGACGCATTTACTAGAGTTCCCCCTGTGGAAGGATGCGGGCGACTTTTTTTCGTCAGCTGCCAGCTCGTAATAACATCACGTGCTATGCGTGACGCCAACGGGCAAAAAGAGTGTTCCGCACTCGCCGCAATGGCAACAGGCAGCGCTGACTGACGCTCCCACTTTTAAATACACATGTATACCCAATAAAGTGAACGGAGGGATGACCGCCATCGTAGCTCAGTCGTATAGGATCAAGAAGTGTAACTCGAAGGTCGCATATTTGGATCCTGCCAGTGGCAAGTTATCTTTACGTATACTTTTTTTTTCACTTTTACACTTCAATTACTTCTAATTCCATCCTCTTGGCATCTTTATCTGTTAGTGCTCATCATTTGTGCCACTCAGTAGTTATAGCATTAATTTAATGTAGTTAATCAATTACATGAAACCGTTTGTTTTATCGACAAGACTTGCTGCGACAGGCGACGTATAGCGCTTTGAGAACTCGAGTGTTCACGGGAACTCGTAGAGCAGGAACACTCGCGCTCGCAACGCAGCAGCCTGCTCGAATATTCACACTGCATGACCCTTCGCTTAGACCGTTTGTTTCTTAATCCTCATGCTTTGCCAGGTGCTGGCCGTGCTCGTATATGTTACAGCACTTTCACTCTAATATCGAGCTAACTTTCACTGCCTTTCATGACAAAATTTTGAAAAGAGAATCTCCAGTGAAAGGCGGTAAGGGTCACACATAACGCAATGAAAGATGCAAGCGAGATATCATTCTGTTTCATGTATATTTTTTCCGCTACACTTAACCAACGAGCAGGTCTGCTCTAGTTTCCGGAACAGCTGTTGGATCGACTGCACATGCGTCGCACGGAGCATGTGAACTTGCCCTCAATTCATTGGCCGCAAGCTGTATACAATAGCGTGTAGCGGTGCGTCACAAAGTAAGATGCTGACACGCCCTTCGTCTGCACAGAACACTGCAGCCGTCACACTGGAGTGCCGCCAGCAGTAACCGTACGCTTACCTCGAGAGCGCTGTGGTTGGGATTGTGAATCTAAAATGATGCCTGGGGCGCTGTGGAGGATCGCCCGAATTTCGCCCGAGTTGGGCGAAACTCGGGATCTTCCAGATCTCTGGCGACACCCCCTTATGAACGAGCCAACAGTACTAAAAGTCAAATACACCACTGAGCGCGCTGAGGCATTTCATTGGTTACGATAGAATTAGTCATCGCGTAAAGGACGATCGACTAAGTTGGGCGGTGTTTTCAAACCAGAGGCATCTTTTTTCATTCGTTTGTCGTTCCACTGAGTGCTGAAGTGATTGATTCTTATATGGGGTTTAACGTCCCGAAACCACCATATCATTATGGGATACGCCGTAGTGGAGGGCTCCGGAAGTTTCGACCACCTTGGGTTCTTTAACGTGCACCCAAATCTAAGCACAAGGGCCAGCAGCATTTTCGCCTCCATCGAATATGCAGCCGCCGCAGCCGGGATTCGATATTGTGACGTGCGGGTCAGCAGCCAAGCATATACCACCGCGGTGGGGCCAGTGCTGAAGTGCACCCATGCAATAAAGAGTCAGAAACTTTTTTGATGATATTTTTCGAGACACCTTGGCCCGAATTCACAAAGCTTTCTCTTTGGCTACGCATTTTCTTAGCCAAAAATTCTCTTATCTGGAGAGATTACTATAGCGCGGGTATGAATTTAACTTATTCGGCACTTAAGAGAGCAAGGAGGACAGACGATAGCCGATGAAACGACAAGGAAAGAAAGAAGTGTGTGCCGATAATATCAAGGTAGCACGCAAAGCGTCTAGCATCGAGAGTATACGATGATAGCCAATGATTTGCTGCATCTAGGTTTCAGTTCCGCGAGCGTCTGCTACAGCGCTTACGGGATGCCGCGTACGTTGTAATAGACGTTTTGGGGGGCGGTGCAAAGCCAAGTACTCGCCTTTAATCAACGACTGTAGCTAAAAAAATAATTGCTTGATGGCCTTAAGCCACCGAGCAATCCATGCACTATCTCGCCAAGTATAAATAAACAACACTCCAGGTGCACCACATAAACGAAACCACACATAAATCGATGCATGCAATGTTTGAAAATGTGCCTTGAATGTCTTCCCTTATTTAAAGCGACCACTTACTTTACATTTCATTGAAGCTGCGCTGCTACTTAACTAATTCCGTGCAATCTAGCACGGTATAGTGGTGAACGTAAAGGTGTTTTGTACCTATAGTCAAAGGTAGCCTTTGTTACAATATTCTTATTACAAGACACATGAGCGACTTTGGTGCCTGCAGACGAATTGAGCTAAAATAGATAACAGCAGTAATTAAAATAAATTGTGAGCGCAATTTCGCTGGTTCCATGCACCGCAGCATTTTTATAAAGCCGGAATGCGAGAACGTGCATACGCTTACGCTTAATTGATTGATATGTGGGGTTTAACGTCCCAAAACCACTATATGATTATGAGAGACGCCGTAGTGGAGGGCTCCGGAAATTTAGACCACCTGGGGTTCTTTAACGTGCACCCAAATCTGAGCACACGGGCCTACAACATTTCCGCCTCCATCGGAAATGCAGCCGCCGCAGCCGGGATTCGAACCCGCGCCCTGCGGGTCAGCAGCCGAGTACCTTAGCCACTAGATTACCGCGGCGGGGCTACGCTTACGCTTAGGTATATGTCTACGTAAAATGAGGGAGACTCGTCGGGAGGTGTCTCAGTGCTAGTGCTTTTCGCAAAACACGGTGCAAATATTTCGTCCAGCGTTGTTTGAGTGCGCAAACAAAGCAAGGGATGTGTATACGAGTCTTGAGGTCGAGAGACGTTATCACACGTGCGAAAAGAATGAAAAGAGAGAGATAGAGAGAGACTCTCGTTTCGGCTTCGCGAAAGCTTGAAATTGATAGATGATAAAGACAATATTCTGGCCCAGCAGACATCGGGGAAAGTCTCCGCAAAGCAGTGTCAGATGTTCGGAGAGCATAAAAAAGAGGAGTACGCGTTATATGGGAGTCACAGCCACTCAGAAAGCGAGATGAAGTGGACTGTCCTTAGATGTGAGAATCATTGCTAATTAGGAGAGTTGAGTTAATGAGCCAAAACTTTCCTAAATAACGATAATGGAAGCAAACTGAGCATTCATCTAGTGAAAGTGACACTAGTGACAGTGAAATCATAATAGTTGATTAGCGTTGTCACAGGCTGGTATATATTTGTATTTTCTTATTTATATTTGGCAAACTATGAGAAGGTAGCCTACGTTAGAGCCGGCAATCCCAACGTCATGACAGTAATGTACAAGAATAAATTGCGCACGGTTATACAGTCACACGTGGCGGTTTCTATCTTCTAGTAACCTTGGGCAAATCCATTCTAACTAATTTTTCTATTTTTGACAAAGTTTCACCGGACGTTTTTGCATTTGGCTTCATTCGAAGGAATGACAATATATCAGCAATAGGGCGAATGCAAGCACTGCTGCAGTGGACGAGCGGTCACAGCGCTCCTACGAGGTACTTGGTTCGATTCGCAGAATCACTGAGCACTTTTTTTTTCAAGAGGTTGCCCGGCCTGACATTATGCGTGGTGGCGGGTACTAATTTTTTTAGAAGTAGGCTTTTGCACTTGCTTCTTTCACTGCCCTTTTGACCCAAAAGCGCTGTATTGTACTCCTTCAAAAATTAAACAATTCAGGGTTCATAACTTTTTCCTCCATTCTCTCTTATCGCAAAAGTGTCCAGTGCTGAAATACCAATATTATACCTGGTATATTACTTTTCACGTGTTTGGATATTCGACCAGCAATCAGTCTTCACGCTGTTTTGAAGAAAATCTACACATGCAGTGAGCTAACTGCTTGTAGCCAAGTTGACTGCCTTTGTAGGGACACGCTTTCGTGCTAATTTGGTGGGCATCATCACGTGCAGCAAGACCAAAGAGCACGGACAGTTAGAGCTGACGCGAACAGAGTGATTAGTTTGTGTCTTCTCTCCCGCTATTTGTCATGCTGCACGCTTCAGTGTAATGTCGCTGTCAATGGTTAAAATGAACTATAGCAGTTAATCGAGTTCTGCTGAGAGGGTCCCCTATTGTCCAGAATGGAACAGAACACTGGCAATTTGATTTGTGTAATAAAGAGATGCCCTGCTTTTGGTTACTAGAATAAATTTCTAAACTGAAGTTTATTTTTATTAACAGTTCCAGTGCAGATGAAAGGTGCATGGACAAAATTTGTGTATTCAGCTTGACTAGGTTTGTGACCCTAATTGTAATTGCGAACCGGTATCACAGTATGCATAAATATCACACACATATACAACCACGGGTGATAGCTTGCTTATTCTGATTAAAATTGAAAGGTTGAAATCGACATATTCAACCCACGCAATGTGTACGAGATATGCCATGTAGAGTAGCTATGCTTTAAACTAATCTTCGCAGGTCCGTTCCATTTTACCCAATTTCTTGCCCATGACTGTAGGTTGGTAAATAAAACAACTTCTTCGAACACACATATTCTGTGTAAGGTTACATTTCTTTTTATGCAGTACAAAATGAATTGAAATATGTAATGGCTCAAAAAAGAAATAACTAGAAACAAATTCAGTCATATCATTGCCAAACTTACTCACCAATGATAAACGGATTCTCATTTAAAAGATACATACCTACATACATACATATACGCACACACACATTTACATATGTACACCCATACATACATACATACATACACACACTCAGGTGTAAATATTAAAATGAATGGCTATAAAACAACAATTCTAATAAACTCATTTTGAATATACTACAGAAAGTGACTTACGAGAGAAATCCACCGGCACTGTTATGTCTGAACACGGTGTTTCTCGAACCATCTCGCAAAAGCTTGATGCATAGTTTTCCGCTGATGCCCAGTGAGAAGCACTCTTTATAAAAAACACAAGAATAATGCCCTTGACAATGTCATGCTAAAGAAAAGGGCTGTGCATCAATATTTTGTACATGTCTACAATATCACTCTGTTTATTTACATAGCTTGGCTCATTCACAAGCCACTAACAAAGCATGTTAGGACACTTGGGCTGAAAGTTGGCACAGCGCGAGTAAATTCTAGACAATACATGAATAATACAAATATAAGCTACTAAGCTCCTTGGTGCAAACAGTGTTTATATTGACAGCTAGAAGTGCCATTTCGTTTCCCCAAAACACTTCTCAAAAGTAGAATCAACTTTATTTAGGTAAAAGTTTCTATTCTGGCGCGTCGTGGTGGCTCAACGGTGGAAGTGACTCTTTCGTCCAAGAAAACAAAGACCAATTATTTTTCCAGTTCGTGAATTCACCCCATGCTAACATTGAGGCAGCTGGTAGGAGTGCTTTTGGAGAGAGGAAACCACCACATTCCCACCAGTTGTGGCCTTGGGTAGCTACTTCACTTGGACAAAAATGATGAAAAACACTCCTCAAGAAGACTTTAATGTTTGCACATCAACACAGTTACCATACAGCTGTCTATTAGTCTGCTTGAAAAATATTGAGTTTACTGGTGGGCAAAGACTGTACACCATGTGAGGTGATGCTCCAGTGCACTGCATGTATGTCTTGCTGCTGGCCTCAACTGCGATGTTGCTCAGCACATATGTGTAAAACAACAATACTGTGCCACTGCCAAATAATTATGTGTCATTTGCATGAAACAGGGACCACAATAAAAGAACATAACATTTGCCTTCACAACGTTCAAAAACTGTAGATAAATTTACACAGAGTTTTCACAGTTCATCTGAGGATAGTAATATTGGTTGTAAACACATTCTTACTTCCACTAACAAACTATTTTAAGATGCCAGATTCAATATTAGAGTATACCAGCACTTTTGTAGGGCTAAACAATTGTACAGTCACCTAGAAAAACACAAGTGAATGCATGCTATAGCTACATATAAAAATAAATACTTTTATTTCTAGTCTGAGTAGAGCTGCATAGATAATAAGTCACTTGCATTACATAATGAACAAACCTATCCGAGCAAAGTATACATTTGAAAAGTTACACTTACACAGTAGATAAGTAGACTTTTGAAGGACGGACAGGCAGTGGGATAATACCCAAGCACTAAAATCTACTGTTAAGATATACTAGGAGTAGTGATGATCCTCTTCCTTCCAAATAAAATAATCCACATAGATTCACTTCCCAGAGCTTATACACTCATGGCATCATTGGTGCTATACAAGTGAGTGTACACTGAAGGATTACATCGACTAAGTACATGATTACTGCATCCATGGCTTTACTTCTTGTACTACAAACAATGCAAACACAGTTACCGTTGGCGACCATGGATGCTGTGATTTCTGGCATGCAAATGTAGAGGCACGCAGGCACTTAACACACATGTTAAAAACTTCAGCTCAAAAATATTTGCCCACTAACACTACAGCAGCATTTAAATTAGTGTCATAGTTTGGTATCTTTCATGCAAAATTTAAATAATTTCGAATGCAAGCAAAGGAACTGCTGAATAATGCACTGCTAAGAAGTTAAGCAGCAGCTGCTCCTGACATCACAATGTGCTCTTTCTGCTGTTGTAAACTTTGAGCAGGAGAACAGTCACTGGCAGTCCCTTTATACTTGTTGGTCTTCTGTGCTCTGTTCTTGATACACTGTACATGATCGTGGAGCACCGAACCCCTTCTTACTGCTGTAACTTAGAAAAATACAGATCATTGTTACAACCATGCTACATGCAACAGTGTATAGTTGTCAATTATGTGCTCATATTTACAGATATTGTATTTTCAGAAGCCCATGACAAGCCTCAACACACACACACACACACACACACACACAAACAGTGAAGGCTGAAAATATATTTACTATGATACAAGGGCCAAACCACAATTTCATAGATGAAGGCATGAATCTTCTGACAGGCATAAAAAGCCAATAGAGTTTCTTTTATTTCGCCTTTACACTACGTGCGAGAAGTAGACCACAAAAAAGTTCACTAAGAAACACAAGTTAGACTGCATTACAACACAACAGCCAATGTTGATAACTTTAAGGCTATCTAACATAGCCAGCTCACCATACCGCATATAGGAGCAAATGGGCAGTCTAGAAGACACAAAGAACTTGTGGATTATGATAGTGCTTGTTTCTGACATCTTTTATTCTAAATGAAGAAAACCTTTCAAAAATGCACTTCATCAGAAGAAATAATCATACACAACGAACACAACGGGCTCCTACAGGTGCCACCAACACTCACCATTATTGTTGATACGAGTGTCTTGCCGGATGGATACGCTGTGTCCTGCACAGAACACCAAAGGAGCGCTCCATGACTTGGATTGCATGTGTGCTATCTGCATCGCTCTGCTGCTGAAATATGCTAGCCACAGACAGAGAAATGAGAAGCCATGGCTTTGAAACACACTGAACGTCACCTTTATAGATCAACAATGCATACTTAGGTCAGGTACAATTTTTAGAAAAATATATATCACTATGCCATCTTGGTGAACATGTTCGGCTGAAACTCAAGCAACAACACTGAGAGAGAAAAAGCTACATTAGGTAAAAGATGCAGTTACTGGCCCTATGTCATCTGAGGCTTCTTCAATAGGTCTTTCTCTGTGCAAGTTGTGAACAGCCAGGCAATTTTCACCCTTTTGCTATTTCCTTCCAGAGCCTTTGATCCACAGAGGGAGTCACAAGCTGGAGAGCTCAATAAGGAATCAAAGTATTTGTGCTCGTTTCAAAGCACAAGCTTTTGAGTCTCAGATTATTGGAGTTTCATTCATAAGCTGCAGGCTTTCAGCTTTCAACATTCTCAATTATCTTGCAATTTAGTTCTATAAATGTTGAATAAGAAGTACGTGTAAGAATATTACAGGTATCCACTGAAAGCAACCAAGCTTGGGTTTTCAATTTGTGCACAGTAAGTGGTGTTCACGTAATCGTTTGTATTAAAGACAAACTATCCTTGCAGCCAGCCGTTAGGCAGATTTGTGCCCTCGAAGCTCCCAAGCAGATTGCAGTCCTTCCAGATGAGGCTGCCATGCATGCTTCACGCCACATCTGCTGAATGATAACAGTCCGAGCAGTGACATAGGCTTGCACAGTTAGGGAGAACGTGTCCTTCCTATTTTTGTACAGGTGCTCCAAGTAATGATGAGGATTGATGTGCCAGAATGTGCAACCGATGCATCACAGGACCTTAACAAACCAATCTCTGCGATCTGTGAAGAGCCAAAAACGAGATATTTAAAAACAATCATTAAACGCACTCACTTCTCATACTTATTTGAGGAAGCTATCACTTCGTTAATGTGACCAAAGTCTACTTTAATCACTTTGAAATAAACTGAAGCCTCATGTAAAATTTACGTACCACAATATATATGTCCTACTGAAGTATAGTACTACCACAGTGGTAATCGTCAATAGAACTAATTTTCCAAAATAACATAAATTTTTAAGTGCAACCTGGCTCCTGAAAAATAAATTCACATTAACTTTACAACTTTCAAATGTGTTCAATCGACGGGCCCAACCTCGTAACCAAACAAGAGCTCACTTGTATCAAATCACAAAAAACTTTTTATGTATTTGCTCCATAATATATGTATGTATGTATATAACAGTAGTAGTAAATTTTTCATGCTTCAACTTACCATAGAGAAACATTACATCTGATGGGCTTAAAAACTTGCCCACGTTATAGAACTGCGTGAATTATAGTACCGGTGAAATTTAGTTCTGCAAGGTGAACTCACCGACGGCAGCATTTAGTGGCCGTCGGTGTCATAAGGAACCAAGTACGGCGAACAGGCAAAGGCATCTACAGACTGGAAGCTGCCAATGACAGCAATGAAGGACTGGCCAGGCGTGCACGTCCATTGATAAAGTGTAAGAACTGGCCATGACCAGCTGTTGTCATGGCTCTAGTGCCGTGCGAAACGATGGCCAGACGAACTCGGAAACCTGTAGTTAGGCGATATTGGCCTACAACTTCATCCAAAGCAAGGCACCGGTGAAATCTGCTTTTTTGGGGGGCTGGAGGGAAGCTTGACGTTCACGGGCTCTCGCTGCCAAATAGAACTCTCAATTTGTTACCGAAGAACAGTCTAGGCGCGCTTCCAAAGTAACACGATCCACAACAGAATGTAGCATCTCGCAGTTTTGGTTGATCACATCACAGCGCTAGGACTATGGTTATCACAAAAAGGAGAAGTGACGGCTTAACAAACAAAAGCGCCAAGCTGCCGCACCACGACTTCGCAGGGCAAAACAGTTATCAACGCTGTCTTTCAAGTTTCGGTCACACGAGCACAGCTTGTTCACAAGTCTTGGAACGTCAACACAGCACCACTGTTCACAACGAACATCGTTTCACTCCCGAACAGTACATTGCTCTCAAGTAAATAAAAGCGTACGGGCTAACTAGTGGCGAAGCAAGAACCGAGCGCGTAGTTCATACGTTTCCGTACGTACTTGGGGTCACTCAAGTAACGTGTCAAAACGCTGTAAATCCGAAATGTCGCACAGCACCAAACTGAGAGACTGGAAAGTCAAGCGAACGAACTGTTACCAGCCCACAAACACACATTGCAGGCATCTCGAGTGCTAGTTGCTGTCGATACATCGACGCCGATCCCCGCTTGATAACCACACCGACGCACAGGCTTCGCTGCGCTTCACCGTACACCATTGCACTGCCGCAGCTTTCCGCACTGCTTACACGCACCGAAAGAGCTGCCGTAATCACAACGCATCCGGTCGAACGCTGAAGTAACTCATGCGAGAAGCGTTTGCTGAAAGTCGCACTGACCGATATGCTGTTTACGACGCCATGTTGTTTTCGACAACTGCTCAGCACATAAGATGATAAGAGAGCTCTTAGAAAGTACTTGCACTATTTTCACGGCGTGACAAAATTTTCTCTTATGTGCGAGGGGGGTGATATGACGAACAGGACAGGCGTGCCAGATGAAAGAAGTGTTTTGGCAACGTCACGGAATGAGCTGATGTAGAGGGTATTGCTTCACAACCAATCACAAGCTGTGCCTGTCGGCCAAGCCGTCGTCTGCTCGCGTTTGTCGTCTGCTTCGATCAGAGCATGCGACAGGGGATTCGCCTTCGCAACGCTATTATTCTCAGGTCAAGTGGTCGCTACGTCGCACAAAATAAATGTCAGTGGCTCGCTCTACCTTTGAATGATGTTCGTACGCCAAGTTAAATGGCTGGTAATTGACGCAGGGATGAATTCAGCCAAGGTTTGCTCTAGAATCGTGAGCGTTTGCATATTTTCGGTGTCATACAAAGTTACTAGGGTCATTTCATTCCGATTGCTTGCCATAATATCACAGTCCATATCGGTGTCTGAACAGTGAAGGTGAAGATGCATGATTTGTTTGTAGTTCCATGCGTAATCACGCGCACCCCTAATACGCTTTGGTTTACAAAGTACGCTTTGTTCCAGATCGTCCCAAAGTGTATCGACAGCTGTATTTCAGAGATCGCAACCATTGGACAGTTAGAGCCAATGAAAGTACACTATAGCGCAAACTTTAGGAACCACTCACTGAAAACTTCCTCTCATTTTTATTTCCAATAGCGTGCGAAGAATGTGCTCCCATTAACCTCTTTGGTGGTAATTTCCACCAATGAGGCAAGGATCTCGAGTCGCACTTTTAATTGGATGAGATGGGGCGCAACACAACAACATAACAAATAAGGTTGATCCTATGCCATGTCGCGTTCGAATGTACCGATGATTCACGTATCACATTGGTTTTCATCCAACCACAAATCTTTACATGCGTAGTTTTATGCCATTGGCGCCCAATAGAATTCTTCAATTACTGCGACTTCAAACTTATTGAACGATGGTGGTTGTCAACACCATCCACTGCGTACAAGGGAAACAACACGCGAAGCTCAAAGCGCCGAAAGAAATAAAAACCCACCAGCAGTCATCAGGCAGCCCTTGATGGGCGTGAATTAACTCAAAACCAGCCAGGGCACCAAAGTATACCGCTGCGGCAGCAGGTTCTTAGTAGCCACATTGTTCCTAAGAGTGGTCCGGACCACTCTTGGGATTTTTTCTTAGCCATGCTGTTTTTACGCACAATTTCGCTTCGTTAATCCACTTACGAGCACTTTTCGGTGACGTAAGCAAATGTAGCAACTGCATGACCATCGCTGACATGTTCCCGGGCAGTCACAGCGCGCTTCATTTGCAGCGGCCGATGTGACAACTATGGCTTCTTACGACGTTTTTTCGTTTCGTGAATCGACTTACGCAAGAAAATTTCTCTTGCGCAAAATTGTTTTCGTAAGTGAGTTTTGTGAATCCGGGCCCAGATGCTTAAATTTATTTTGAAGCTTTTGTTGCACGCAATAAGTATGTTTTAGAATAATCGAATGGTGGGCTCGGAGATCAGTACCAGTAGATTGCCTTACAAGATCGCGAAAGCAGCTAAATTCGAGGCCACGTGTTAATCATCATAAGCCTGTACATTATGGCGCGCTGCTCGGCCGGTGCATATCGTCTTTGTTGTCTTTACCCGCTAGCACTCGAGCATATACGGCCGGCTAATTAGCTATCAGGGGCGAAGTTCCTAAGCAGCGGGTCTGTTCCTCTTAGCGCGCGGTACGTGATCGCCTATAGTTCCGTGACTCACTCAGCATGTGCGGACGGACGGACGAAGAGGTGAATGGACTGAAGAACGGACGAATGTACACACGTACAGACAGACAGACAGACAGACAGACAGACAGACATACGGACAGACAATTCACGCTTTACCAATAAAACCCTCCGAAGCTTCGTCCCACTCATCATCATTAACTCCGTGGAAATTCTGTGATTTTTTGGCTGGACTATATGCTTGCTTAGTTAGGCCAGGACATGCTTTGACCAAGCTAATTATGCCAAGTTATTGTAAGGCCGAGGTAATTATGCCACAATGTTATTCATGAGCACGTTAAGTAAAACCATGGTGATTATCCCTTACTGATACGATAACAATAGTAGTAGTAATAGACTTTTATTCAGCCAAATTTACAGGCCGAGCATTTCGACCGCCTGTGCGATCAGTCGACGCTGTTCTTCTTCCCCTTCGGCGCCGATCCAATCGAGCCAGGAGGTGATGGAAAGGGATGGTGGAGGGTAATAGCTGGATTGCTGAGCAGTTGGGCAGTAAAACAGGCAGTGTGACAGGTCAGCGTATGGGGAAGGACAATTAGGACAGCAGGGGTTAGACCTATATTTATAAAGGAAAAGGCGAGAGGGGGTTATCAAGCAGTTCATTTGGATGTGCCGTAGAGTTCGAGCCTCCAGCGCCGTGAGTGATGGATGAGAGGGAGGGTAAAGACGCTTGTCGAGCCGGAGCTGGAGATATACCTCCTTGATAGTGTGACGCAAGGAGATCTGCCCATCGTTATTCGCGGAGCTCTCACTGTATTCCGAAGGTGTGGGCCAGGGAATGAACGGTGCCCGGTGCAATATATCGCGGGCAAGCTGATGAGCTAGCTCATTGCCGTTAATACCCGAATGCCCAGAACCCAGCGGAGGAAGACAGTGGAGGGTTGAAGAGCAGAGGCCGCTCGCACGACCTCCTGTTGAAGAGCAGGGGGCAACGTGTTGTTTTGTATGTGACGGATGACGGCGTGAGAGTCGGAGTAAATCGTGTACTCGGGGAGAGAAGGGAGGGAGGAAAATGACTGCATGGCGTGGACCATGGAAAGGACCTCGAGCGAAAGTACATTTGGCGGGTGTAAGTATGGCCCGCTGGTGTGCGTGTCAGGTGACGAAAGGTGTGGATGGTAGATAACGTACCCACACGAGCCCCGAGGAGCCATGTATGAGGCATCCATGTAGGCAACTCCCTGTGTAGAGAGAGGAGGAGAATGATGCTGTGCTGCCGCATGACGCCGGCCGGCGTGAAGAACTGGAGACATATTGGATGGGAGGGGAAGGATGCGAAGGTTAGAAGCAGCGGTGCTAGTGGCAGAAGGCAAGGTGGGCACGGAAACGGGAATGTGAGGGATACCAGCTTGGGCTAATAGCCATTGGCCTTGACGAGTGAGAGAAAGACGGGCAATCTGAGAGTCGTGGTGCGGAGAAATAAGAGAACGTAATGGATGGAAGAGGCCTGTGGCAAAGAGCTTAGTGGTAGAGGTAGTGAGAGGGAGGTTTAGAGCTGCCTTGTAGAGGCCTAATAGAGCTCTTTCAAGTGTGTTGAGTTGCGTTTCGGTGAAATGAACGTAGGGTACAAAGTACAAGAACTTGTTAAGGGCAAGCGCATGTGCAACCCGGCACGCATGAGCCTCGTGGAGCCCCGACTGCCGAGTGACAACGCGTCGCAGGAGGTGGGCCACCGAGTGGCAAGTCCTCACAGCGTGATGTAGAGCCTGCGCGTTTTTTGTCACGTGCAAAGGGAAGCCAAGAACTTTGCATTGCTTAACAGTGGGGATGAGAGAGCTAGAAAGATGTAGGGAGATGAGGGTATTGTGGGAGCGCTGGTACACAGACCGGTTTAGCAAAAGTAGTTCACATTTCTCCGGTGCAGGGGACAGGCCAGCAGTAGCGAGAAAGGAAGCGATAAGGTCTAGGCCACGTTGCAAAGTATCCTGCACGTGGCCGGGACATCCAGACGTACACCAGAGAGTGATGTCGTCTGCATAAAAAATATGGTGGAGGTCAGGTATTTGGGACAGTTGGGAGGCAAGGGGGGCCATAGCCATATTAAATAGAGTAGGAGATAGTACGGCACCTTGAGGAGTGCCGCGGGTGAGGGAGTGTGGGTTAGACAAATGAGTATCGACTCTGAAGCGAGCAACTCGATTGGAAAGAAATGATCGGATGTAAGAATACATGCTGGAGCCATATGACAGGGAGGAGAGCTGAGCGAGTATGTGGTCATGACTCACGCCATCGAATGCCTTCCGTACATCGACGGTTACAAGCGCATGGATCTGACTACGAGAAGGTGAAAGAAAAGTATGCTGAAGAACAAGGAACATGTCCTGCGCACAAACGTGGCGTCGGAAGCCAATAAGAGAAGGAGGGAAAAACTCTTTCGCCTCAATAAAATCAGACAGTCGAGTCAAGGCCATTCGCTCAAGAGTCTTGCCAACGCATGACGTCAAAGAGATAGGGCGAAGGTTAGAGAGAGATGGAGGTTTGCCGGGCTTCGGAATCATGCAAATTAGAGATGATGTCCAAGAGCTTGGAAGACAGCCGCTGTTCCATGCTTCGTTGAATGTGTGTAAGAGAAATTCCTTCGCGTTGTCGGGGAGATTACGTAATGTAGTATATGTTATCTCATCCTCACCGGGTGCCGAGCGGGTAGATTGAGTGGCTAAGGCAGCTTCCAGCTCCCTGAGCGTGAATGGGCGGTCCAGGTCTGGGTTAGCTTCGCCACAGTAATCTGGGTAGGAAGGTGTGAGAGGGGGTGGGAGATACAGAGATTTTAAATTTTCAAACACATCAGATGGAGTCCCGTGAGTGAGAGCTTTAGCTAGGGTGGGAGCAACGGCAGGCTTGGTACCTAAGAGAGACCTAAACAGAGACCATGTAGAGCGCGAGTGCAGTGCGGAGTCAAGGCCGTCACACAGCGTGTTCCAACGAGAGTGCTCGAGAGAAGTGCCGTAAGCGATAATTTCAGCCCGCAGAGCATCAATTCAGAAGGAAAGTTGGAAGTTATGTGGCTGGGAGCGGAGAGCGCGTTTCAAACGTTTATGACGTCGCCATAATCGGAGGAAGTGAGGATCAGGGTCAGGAATGAGCAGTTGAAAACGAGCGCGGCGACTACAGGATGTCATTGCTGCGGAGATCCGCGACGTCCAGTCGTCGTAAGTTTTAAATGAGTCAGACAAAAGGTTATTACGGAATGCTTCCCAGTCAGTGTGAGCGACTCGTTGTTTCCGCCTATTGTGGGAAAGAGGGATGGTGATGTGTATGAGAAAGTGATCACTGAAAAAATTTTCAGCGGAGACCTGCCAGTGAAAAGGAAGGGAACTCCGAGAGAACGTAAGATCGGGTGTAGTGGAACGCTGTGAAACAGTGCCCGCTCGAGTAGGGGTGTCAGGAGTATTAAGAAGGGTGAGATGGCGTTCCTGGGCGAGGCAGTGTAGAAGGCGACCTGGTTTGAGTGTTTGGGGGTAACCCCAGAGCCTATGAGGAGCATTAAAGTCACCCCCAAGGAGGATATGGGTGGTCGATGGAAGGGAGTGCCGGAATTTGCCAAGAGCACTAAACAAAGAGGACGTGACAAGGGGGTTGTAAAATGACATCAGAGCGAGAGAAATACGGGTAGAGGGTTGGTAATAGACCACACCAACTAAATGTTTCAGGAGGGGGGAGGGTACGTCTAGTGGTTCAACGAGAACGTCATTGCGTACATAAATGGACGCAAGTGGCTTTCCCGTCGTAGCGTGATATGCACGGTAGCCCGGGACGGCCAGGGCCGCCCGAGTCTCCTGTATAAGGAGAAAATGGGGTAATGTTTGGCGGGTGAGAAGATATTGATGGAGAGGGGTCCTATTATGACGAAAGTTGCGGCAATTCCACTGCAAAATATCGAGGTCCTTTTCACGCGCCATCCAGGTCTTTGGAGTAGAGGAAGCACCTACGCGTGCGCGTTCCTTCTTTTTTGCCGGGGGAAGTGACTCCTGCAGGGAGTTAAGCATATAGGTGAAAGATTCCAGTTGCTTAGATTGGGTTTCGAGGGTCGTAAGAATCCGGACAATTGAATTTTCCAGCTGGACCAAACGAGTGTGATGCGCAGTGGTGGTGGTTTCGACCATGTCGGCCAATTTGGTTACATGGGAGCTGGAGGTCGGGGCGGTGAGTGTGGTGAGTTGCTTATTTAGCTCCGTGAGTTGAGAGGTAAGAGAGGATGTGGTAGTTGCGAGTGTCTGCGTCAGTGCAAGTATTTTCTGTTGTAGCTCATCGGAGACGCGTTGTTGCTCGCGCTGGTTGCGTTCCAACATAGCCAGTCGCAGATCGAAGGAGCGGCTCTCGTTACTTGAAAATGGTGAAGGTGTGTTTGATGAAGAAGTGCGCATGGGAGGTGTTCCCTTAACCTTAGCGGCGTATGAGCCCGGGGGATGTTGCGGGAGGTGATAGGAGCTCATGCGCTGAAGAGGAGGGCGGCGAAGGCTGAGTGGCTCGGCGCATGGCTGTGCGACGGAGAAAAGCTGCTTTGGCGCAGTCGCGTTGCTTAGCTAGAAGGTAGGGGCAGGTGGAGTCTAGAGATGAGTGGGTGTTGACTTGGCAATGGATGCACCAGGGTTGGGCGCAAACGTGAGCATCGGGATCTGCTGGTAGAGGAGACGCACAGCGGCGGCACTTGGCCGAAACGCTGTGTTGGGGGCATTGATGAGCACGGTGCCCTATAGCAAGGCACCGAGAGCAAGTAGGAGGCTTGGGTTTATGTGGACGGCATCGGAAAGAGACGCGTTTGAAGTACACAAAGCGAGGGATGATGGTTCCAGCAAATGTTATGAGGACGGATTCAGTGGAGCCCATCATACGTGCAGCGAGTATATCTGAAGTAAAGGATTCGAGGTCATGCAAGAGCTGAGATGTTGTGAAGTGACCACCGACGTTGTGTATGACGCCGAGACATGATATTGGAGGACTGAGGGCATAGGGATTAATGGTGATCGGCTTACCATTAAGTTCCAGACTTGTGAGGGAGAGTAGGAGGTGGGCAGTGAGAGGTGAGTGCGTTTTCAGAAACACAAGGCTCTGAGCAGGTTTGGCTTGAAGGGTGACCTCCGCACTGGTCTTGGGAGAGAGATTTGCGGCGGCTATGATGGTAGAAAGCAGGTCATAGAGAGGCAGTTTCGGCGTGAGTGTTCCGGGTGGAAGTTGGATTCCGACGGTGATGAGCTCGGAGCGGGGGCGGGCGGTCGAGGCAGGTTTTCGATTGGCACTAACGGTGTTTCAGCTGCCTTCAGGGGATGGCGTATTGTCTTCATTGACTTGCGATGCCGTGAAGTCCATTTCCGTCGATAAGTCGTCAGCTGAAGTGATGGAAAGCAAAACTTCGGCGATGGAAGGAACGACGCTCGTCGAAACGCGCTTGTCGACAGACTCGGAATTTCCAATGGGTAGGCCAGACGCAGATAAGGTGGGGAGAGCAGCAGGCGTGGTTGATTGCAATGCCAACGCTGCATTACGGCTCTCGGGCTCCGGCGTTTGCGTGGCTATTAAGCTGAGAGTAGCAGAGACGCCACCAGCGTTGCACGTTGCTGGACCATGCGCGCTGTTGAGGAACGCTGCCTGTTGCTGTATTGTTGTCGGCGCGGGGCTGGTGACATTGCAAGATGTTGACAGTGGAGGCACGGCTGTATCAGCTGTACGACCGGAGGAGGCTGGGCTTACCGACAGGGCGTCAGTTGTCGTTGGTGTCGAGTGCTGGGCAGTACTCTGCATCGTGGAGGTGCAGGCGCGGCGCGTTAGGGTTAGCGCGGCGCCGCGCCGCTTCGTACTTTTGAAGGGGCCTGGGGGGCCAGCCTGGGGTCGGACCGGGGCCCGGATGGTGTCGGCGTGTCCCGGAAGTCTTCTACAAGGAATAGTGAGCTTGTACAGACACGGGCGGGGCCCGGTAACGGGCCAAGAACACGTGAAAAAGGAGCACTGTATGCGGCCAGCCAAACAAAACGGCGCCACCTGGCGGTCTCTATAACAGTTAGTATCTTACTAATCAGGATTACGTTTATTAACACTATACTGATCATGGCGTCGCTAATTGCACCTGAGATGATTGCCTTATAATTAATGCCTTATCATTGAAGATAAGGCGGCTCAGTGTAATTGTAGTTAATCATCAGTCATTTAGTACAACTGAATTGAGACAGAGCTGATGCGGTCTTCACTTCGAAGCCGATGATGTACATGAGTAGACGAACAACATTAAAAAGATGCAAGAAGCTATAGGTTATCAGAAGCTCCTCTCTTATATACTGCAAGCTCACCAAATTATTTTATATGCAAAGAAGCTGCCGCTTAGCGTTCACCGCATCAAACGCTTTACAGTCACACTGGCACTATCACAGTTACGTGTTGAACTGAGGCCTTCTAAGAATCAACGAGTTTGTATTAAGGTTCACACGTCAATTACCTTGATTGACAGACGCCCGCGGCACAGATCGGGTACGCGCACCACGCTTGCTCTTGCCAAGGAGCAGTAGCCAAGTCGTGCAGCACGATTAATCTATCAGCTTTATCGGACAGACTATGCACACAAGCACGCTCAAGTAAAAGTGATATCGCCACGTGGCTACGATGTCTCGCATTATATTTCACCGCGCTCACGACGTATCCAACCACAGCTGCGTTGCCGCCATGATGCGAGTGCCCCTAGTGGCCACCTGTCCTTATATTCATCTGCAATATTTCATAGAAGCGAAGCGAGCAGCACGAGAGTTCTGCATGAGCACCCTTGCTGCCTTCGAGAATGGAATTGTCCATGCTATAGGTGGAACGAATTCTTGTCTGAAACAGGACATACGCCCACAAATATGCCTGGGGGACGCGCTTGGCTAAAGAACAGCGCGACAATCAAACTTGACCCGCTGATCGCAGGATCGAGTCTCAGTTGCGACGGCTGCATTTCCGATGGAGGCACAATGCTGTAGGCACATGTGCTTAGGTACGGGTGCACGGGTGACCTCTGTCACGCCTTAAACTAGTGGTTTCATCTTATTGTAAAGGGGGTTTATTGAAGGACTCAGCAAGCGGGTGGTAGCTCTAAAGGAAGGCAGGCGAACCCAGATGACGGTGCTTGATCGCCGATCTCGTGCCTTTTTCTTGTGCTGATGATAGCTGACCTGATGGTATCAACGTCTTTCTTATTCACTACAATTACCCCCGGCGAAAAAGTTGAAGCCATCCTGGCGATCTAACACGTGGGGACAAGCGGGTCAAAGTACTGCTTCAGACGGTTTACGTGAACGATATCACGTCCACGCCGACGACGGTCTCTCGGTGACGTGAGGGGTTCAATGGCGTAGTTCACGGGTGAAGTACGCTCGACCACGCGGTAGGGACCCTAATTGGAGAGTAGCATGGGTGATACACCAGGGGCGCAGGGCGGTACATGAAGCCATACAAGTGCTCCAGGAACGAACGTTGGTGCAGAACGATGGTCGTCGTCACGGATCTCCTTCTGGCGCTGTTGGTCGGATGTAGTAAGCCGCTTGGCTAGCTTGCGGCACTCTTCTGCGTAACGAGCGGCTTCCGAGACAGGCTTGTATTCGGAGGGATCTGGCGGTATGGCAGTAAAGTGTCGATGGTGTATGATGGTTCGCGACCGTACAGGAGAAAAAATGGGGAAAACCCGGTAGTGACTTGCGTAGCGGTGTTATTCGCGTATGTAACAAATGGGAGAACGACGTCCCAGTTTGTTTGATCAGAAGCGACATGCGTAGCGAGCATGTCCCCCAGAGTACGATTAAACCGCTCAGTCAAGCCGTTCGTCTGTGGTTGGTAGGCTGTACTCTTCCGGTGAACCATATGACACTGTTGAAGAAGTGCTTGTATTACATCGGAGAGGAAAACACGTTCTCGGTCACTGAGGAGTTCTCGAGGAGGACCATGACGAAGCACAAAACGATTGAGTATGAAAGTTGCGACGTCTTGTGCTGCAGCTGTGGGGAGAGCAGCAGTTTCAGCGTACCGTGTTAGATGATCCACTGCCACGATAGCCCATCGGTTGCCTGCCGTTGTTAATGGTAGTGGTCCGTAGAGGTCAATTCCTACTCGGTCGAATGGGCAGTGTGGGCATGGAAGTGGCTGCAATGAACCTGTTGCAGGATGTGGCGGGCTTTTCCACCGCTGACATTCGTGGCAGCCGCAAATGAACTGGCGGACGAAGGTAAACATTCCGCGCCAGTAATACCTTTTTCGTAGGCGCTCGTAGGTCTTGAAAACACCGGCGTGAGCACATTGCGGGTCGGAATGAAACGACGCGCAGATGGTAGAGCGCAGCGTTCGGGGAAGGACTAGTAGCCATTTTCTACTATCTGCTGAATAGTTGCGCCGGTACAAAAGGCCATCCCAAATACTGAAGTGCGGAGCCTGGCGGCGCAGGGTTCGAGTGGTTGGAAGTGTCGGTGCCTCGGATAACGCGTCAAGAAGCGAAGCGATCCATGGGTCATTGCGTTGTGCAGAAGAGATGGTGTCCTCGTCAAGCGCTGACAACGTGTTGTCCGAGGAAACAGATGCGATGTCCGGGGATAGGGGAGATTGTGACAGTGCATCAGCATCGGCATGCTTGTGGCCGGAACGATATACCACGCGAATGTCATATTCTTGAAGCCGAAGAGCCCAACGGGCAAGACGACCCGATGGGTCCTTAAGCGAAGATAACCAGCATAATGCGTGGTGGTCCGTTACTACATCCAAAGCACGGCCATAAAGGTATGGGCGGAACTTGACAAGCGCCCAAACGATCGCCAAGCGTTCCTTCTCGGTGACGCTGTAGTTTGATTCAGCCTTGGTAAGAGTTCTGCTGGCGTAGGCGACGACATACTCGGCGAATCCAGGCTTGCGTTGCGCGAGAACCGCACCAAGGCCGACACCACTGGCGTCGGTGTGGACCTCAGTTGCTGCCGTAGGATCGTAGTGGCGCAGTATTGGTGGCGAAGTGAGGAGACGACGAAGGGTACAAAAAGCTTGGTCACACTCAGGAGACCATGACGAAATATCAGTGGTGCTGCCTATAAGTTTGGTCAAAGGCGCAATGATAGAGGCGATGTTGCGCACGAACCGGCGAAACTAGGAGCATAACCCCACGAAGCTCCGTAACTGCTTCATAGTCGTTGGTTTGGAGAAGTCGGCGACAGCACGTATTTTAGCCGGGTCTGGAAGTATACCGTCCTTTGATACGACGTGCCCGAGAATCGTAAGTTGCCGAGCAGCGAAGTGACACTTCCTGAGGTTGAGTTGGAGCTGAGCATTCTTCAGGCACGTGAGGACGTGTTTGAGGCGCTCTAGATGTGTTCCAAAGTCTGGCGCAAAGACGACTATATCGTCGATGTAGCAAAGACAGATTTGCCATTTCAAACCCCGAAGAACCGAGTCCATCATGCGCTCGAAGGTGGCAGGCGCATTGCAGAGGCCGAAGGGCATGACATTAAACTCATACAGACCGTCCGGTGTGACGAAGGCTGTTTTTGGTCGATCGGCATCTGCAAGGGGGACCTGCCAGTACCCTGAGCGCAAATCTAATGATGAAAAAAACTCGGCACCTTGTAAAGTATCAAGGGCATCGTCAATCCTGGGTAAAGGATACACGTCTCTTCGAGTGACCTTATTTAGGCGCCGGTAATCCATGCAGAAGCGAACGGAACCATCCTTTTTTTAACGAGCACTACAGGTGAGGCCCATGGACTTTGTGAAGGTTGAATGATGCCACGTTGCAGCATACTGTTCACTTGTTCGGTAATAACTTGACGTTCCGCCGCAGAAACACGATATGGTCGCTGTCGTAGTGGCGCATGGGAGCCAGTACACAGTAAAACTTTTTACACCCAAAAGGGTGTAAAAAGAGTGCTTTTACGAGAAAGTACCCTTTGCAGCACCCTTTAACACCCATAAATGGTCGATTGAAAAAAAGCACCTATTTGTTTGGGTGCTTGCCTCGATAGCACCCTAAAATAGGCTCTAAGGGTGCTTTTGTGCCTGAGAAGGGTGTAGGTGACGATTCATCAGATGGAATATGCAGCATAAGAAGAACACATAATTATAATATTTGGTATTTTACGTCTCAAAAACCTCGATATGATTATGAGGGTCGTCGTAGTGGAAAGCTCTAGAGATTTTGACCATTTGGTGTTCTTTAATGGGCGCTCATATCGCGCAGTGCACAGGCTTCTACCTTTTCACCTCCATTTGAATTCGACTGCCACGGCCGGCATCGAACCCGCGACCTTTAGATTGGCGGCCGAGCAGCGTAGCTACTGCACGAATATGTGGACCTTGCGTTAAATGACGGCCTAGACTTAAAATGTGTGAAGGAACTCTCCGAATACAGCAGAATGCCAGCAGAAGCAAATCGCGTTTCATCTATAATGGCAATTAACTGCAATCCACGTTACGAAAGCTCACCTTAACGTTGGTTATAAGCTACATGTTTGCTGTGGATTATATACGGGAACATAATGTTCGCCCGAGTATGGGTGTGTGTGCATGAGCCTGCGCATGTGTTCGCGTGTAAGCGCGATTGTGTGTACACCCGTGCATGTGTGCGTGCGCGTGTATGTGCGAGTCCGTGCTTGTGTTAAGCGTACCTGTGCACATGTGTACGCCCATGCATGCGTGCGTTTACGGTCGCGTGTGTGTGTTGCCGTATGTGTGTATACGTGTATGTGTGTGCGCCTGTGAATAAGTATGCGTGTGCATCAGCCCGTGCGCCCTCAAATTTCGTGTGTGTGTGCGGAGGGGGGGCACTGCTTCTTAGTGTTTAAGGTCCCACACCTGTTCAGACTGGGAGTCTATATGGGAGGTGGCTTAAGAAATGGCGGTGGTCAAGGCACTGTACACTAACTATTCAGTACATGGAAAACAGCTGCACATTTTCGTACCTCATCATTGCTTACGAACTTGCTGTGGTAACTGATTAGCTCCGTTGAGGCGCTTCTACGCTCGAAAACGTGGGTTATGACCAATTCACACGGAAAGCTGTCACTGCACTTATGCACAACCATCGTTTATATTAACAACGTTTAACAAGAACGTGCACTGCCTTTGCTACAGGTGCTTAGCTAGCTCATTGGGCAACACTATGGAATTATGTGCTGATCATGTGATCAGTAAAAAGTTTGTTATAACAACCTCGGCACATTTTGTGGTGCGTGACAAGCCTTCTAAACATCCGCGACTGTGGATTAATTTGTTCCAGCTTCGACTACGCATTCAGTGTTTGCGGGACCATACGAGGAATCGCCTGACACAGACAATGCAAAAAGAAATTTCTCTGGAAAAAGGTGTAGCGATGCTCTCCCGCTAATGTCACCGATGACGAAATAATTATTGTTTCTGGCCATTCCATGGTGCACTTTGTTTTGCGCAAGTTTTGCTTCACTATTTTTCGCTCACTGCAATCGCATTCCATCAAAATACTCAAAGAACCCGAGGCTGGTAAATAACCTGCGTCGCTGTGCGACTGGCTGAAAGGAGAGTGGCCGTTTACAAGGAGTCATTCCGCGTTGAACGGCCGTCCGCCGTATGCGCCATAGCGCTTGCCTTTCGGCGCAGTTTTGGCGGGTTTGCCGCTCCTCCCCCCCACCCCCGCTCAACCCGGCCAGCGTTGCTCCCACAACGGCGGCGTAGATAAGCGAAGAGTTGCGTCACCGAACACCTGCGTCGACAGCTGCGGCGCCGCCACGCCACCACCTGTGCCTCCTCCTTCTCTCTCTCAGGGTTGCCCTCTCTGTCTCATCAGTCTTTCAAATGCGTTGCGTTGGTCGGGTCGGGGATCTTGGTCGCTGTGTATGTTCTAGTGAACAGGCGCATATTCAATGGTGGTCACGCATGACACCGTGTTCGAAGTGACGCTCGGATTAAGGAATATTCATGGAGTTGCGGACACGGACAACGTGGGCCCGTTAATGGTGAGTGTACTGTTTTCGTAGGTAGTAATCATACAGCACTAGCTGGGCGCCTGCAGCAGCTCTGCCGAAGTAGGCTGCCAGCCATTTACAACAGCATGCGTTCGCGGGCCTGTTGCAGATGCCCGATTAAACGTGGGACTTAACGAGTTCACACTGCTATGCGCGATGTTGTGTAAGTGCCTGCATCACTCATACAGTGAGTGATGTGATCACTTAACAAGGGCGGGATTAGTTGCTGATCGCACATTGTTTCTACACTGCACAAAGTGATTGATATATTTTTAAGATGTGCTTTGGGCTACATCGTAATAACATTTCTATTAATACTCAAATGTGCAACGTGCTTCTGCAGGTGTAAGCGCAAAAAAAGAAAGAAAAAGCAAAAGTTATGTACAGAGGCGCACTGTACAAAATGGCATTTTTTTGCCTAAAGACGGTATAGTTGGAGGTGCTGATATGCCGCGATGCTCCCAGCACGTGCGCCTCGGTCTTTTAAGCTATTTAGGAGAAGTGCCACCAGCAACAGGGAAAGATCTAGCAGACTTCCAAAGGCGCGTTGTTGTGGCCATCGCCGTGCGTTGTTTTCCCTCGTTTCTGTTTGCTGTTTTCGTGCTTCGCTTTCATCTGCGATAATGTTCGGCGTTATAACAGAATCGAGAGAGTATGCGTGACTGTTGGAGCTATGTGCGGTTGCTCTAGCTTAAGTCATGGCTGCTGCAACGTAGTCGGCGTCCGCGCACGTTGGTGTGGTTCGAGCGCTCTTACTTGCGTGATTGTGTTTAACTGAGTATTTAGGCACGGGTTACGTTTGTAAATCTCGTAGTCAATAATCGCTAATAGCGTGCCCCTGATTGCCATCAGAGGATGGGCTTGGTTGTCGAAATATGCCACACGCTTTTTCTGAAAGCAAGCTTTGAATTTTTTTAAAGAAGTACTTTCATACGTGCAAGGCAGTGCCTATTGCAGGCCCGCAACTCTTTAAAAACTGGACAAGCTATCACATCTTTTATCAAATTACAATGAATTAAGATGATTGAATTATAGCTGACGAATTCCTGTGCTAGATTAGGTGCACAAAACACATGTTCGCAGCCCTACGTCTAGAAAGCAGGCAAATAGGAAGCACAGCGTCAAATTTGGATTAGATTCCATTGACGGAGCGTCTTGTGAGAGTAGAAAGAACGAAAAAATTGTTCATTTTTGATGCCCTTATAGAGGCAGTCAGAATTGCACTGATTGGCGACTTGTAACAATTCCTCAGATTGTTAGAGGCGTGATTTAAGTAAGTAAATCTGTTACTTTTTTTGCAGACCTCTTCGCTAGTGCCACGCCCAAGATCATTTGTTCTCATGTAAAAGAGAAAGCAGAGATGTCTTCATTGTTTGTACATGAAGAGGTAAGTTTCTTGTGCGTTTTTATTAATGCTACATGTTATAAACGTTGCACTTTAAGAATTGTTTTTCACACTGGCTCACTACCCTAGAAGTAATTTGATTCTTAAGTGAGTTCAGGCTTTCGTAAGTGCCATTTTTGAGCTGTAGTCTTACACTTCACCTCATTTCGGGAATTCGCTGTATGCTGGAAAACTCTTATCTTTATCTTACGAAATTATTGGAATGTATGGGTTGTATGTTTCGAGTTCAGTGTAATGTCAATTACACGCCATTTCGAAGGATACACACTACACGTTCTTTATATATGGTGCTGCCAGAACAGCACGAAAATTTTTTTATGAGAAGTCATATTTGCTCTTATTACAGGATGAGAGGGTGCCGCTGACGTCCTGCGTAGTCTACCCTGGACCCAGCCTCGAGCAAGCCTACTTCCTGAACCTCCACATAGATAACCGAAAAATCTTCCGTGTCAGTAATGACGAAGAAGGAAGGAGTGACAGCACTGATGAGTTGATTTTTTTTATTTTCAACATTGTCTACGGCCGCAAGGCCTTTAACAACCACCGTGATTGAGCGGCTTTTTCTCGGCGTGAGTTTGGAGTTTATCAAAGAAGTTGTTCAGGCAGTACGACGCTGAAAATTTTAGTGTCACAATGCCTGAACAACTTTTTCTTGTGTGGTCATGGTAGATGAACAAATATTGTTATTTGTGTAAGTTATTTTGCTTAAATATAGCTGGACCGTTCCATGCCAAACGTCCCAGCCACTTTGGCGACCATCTGAATTGTATTTGAAAAAAAAATGTGCTGACTCACTGCGTTGAAAACAGTGAACTGCTAGAATACTTCAGCGAGAAAAAAGTTTTGTTCATGTGGCTGGCTTATAACTTCCTGGCATAATGCCGTCTGTGTGCTGTTTGTGGGAAATTTTGTTTTAAAACTACCGCTTATTTTTTCTAAAGCAAATTCGGTCTACCTGTTAAGTAAATGTGCTTCTGTAAGGTATTGGAAGCTCAATAATAATAGTGCATTTTTCTGCCACATTCGCCTCCAAGAATAAAGCCAAAATGTGTTATGTTTGCATTTTTTATTGCAATATTGCACTTTGTATGAACATCTGAGCAGTGAATACTTACTCCAAAGAAGGTATATTCTGAGGAAAAAATATCTCTATACCTCTCAAGCTGCTGAAATATACGAGAAAATATCACGAATTTCACAAAATCGTGATTTTTGTTCGTATTGAGATGCAATTTGCTCCATGTTGTGATACAATGAAAACTCATCATTATACCTAAACTGTAAAAAAATGAAAATCTTTTCTGTAATAAAAATCTTATCGCAAAAAGGACAGGAAAGAGCGCTGTCAACTGAATTTTATTGAAGGTGCTACGAGCGTTTTTATACTGAGCACAAGACCAGGGCTCATCTGCAACAACACATGTGTGACCATGACAAAATAATTTTAACCGAGAAAAGAATACTCTCTTTCGGAAAAGATAAGTGAAGGTGTACTGATGCATTGATCCTTGGCCTTCCTGATAGAGTTCTAAAATCTCTCATTCTTCTGCTTGCTTTTTTTTTCAAAAACCGTGTTTTATGAAACCTAGGACTACACTTACATTCTTTACGGTGTCCGGCCATGAGACTACTCTAGCCCTTCTTAACATTTGAAGCATGCTGTCTTGCTTGATCATTGAAGCATTGCCCAGTTTGTCCTATGTTTACTTTTCCGCGTGTTAGCGGTACCTCATACACATTAGATTGGCATTCAGTAAACCTATTCTAGTGACGAATGGTGCAAGATTGACTATTCCTGTTGCTGTAAGTACATGCACTTTTGAAAGCTTGCAAGGGATGGAAAACAACAAGGTCATATCTGCTGGCTCTTTTCCTAAAATTGTGAGACACCTTATGTACGTAGTACCATGTGACATGCAATTCTAATGACGAATGGTGCAAGATTGACTATTCCTGTTGCTGTAAGTACATGCACTTTTGAAAGCTTGCAAGGGGTTGAAAACAACAATGTCATATCTGCTGGCTCTTTTCCTAAAATTGTGAGACACCTTATGTACGTAGTACCATGTGACATGCAAAAGCGATTGGTCATTCTCTTTTTCTTTTGGTTCTGTTTCCTTTAACTTAACTTTCTGCAGAAGGGTTTCGCAAACAAGTGTGATGATGCTGTTGGGGTATTGGCTGGTGCTATCAGCCCAGGAGTGCTAAGAATGTTCTGCCTTTTGATAGTGGGCATTCAAAATTAATAGAAAGAGGAATTGATACCACATGTATTCAGGCCACCCTTCAGAAGTCATGTTAGCACAAGGGTGAGGTCAGGCTTAAAAACCAGATTAAAAGACTAAAAGATGCTGGGTATCCCAACAGAATCTTCACACCCGTTTGCAAAACCCTCCTGCAGAATTTAAAGTTAAAGAAGACAGGACCAACAAAAAACAATGACCAAAACCTTTGCATGTTATACCACATCACGTGTCTCACAACTAGAAAAATAGCCAGCAGATATGATATTAGCGTGTTGTTTTCCACCCCTTGCAAGCTTTCAAAAGTGTGTGTACTAAACAGCAACAGGAATAGTCAATCTTGCCCCATTCGTCACGAGAATAGGTTTACTTAATGCCAATTTAACATTAGTAGAAATATTTTTTATCAGGTAAACCAATGATCAGTGCATCACTACACGTTCACTTATCCTTTCCGAGAGGGAGTATTTTTTTCACAGTTAAAATTATTTTGTAGTGCTCACACGTGTCGTCGCGCATGAACACGGTTCTTGTACTTCGTATAAAAGCGCTCGTAGCACATTCATTAAATTCAATTGACAGTCTGTGCTCTTTCCTGTCCTTTCTGTCTCTTCCTAAAGTTGTCGCGCTGTGACTAGCACACAACCACGATGAACCAACTCTCCCAAATTAAGCTCTTGTTACGTAACACGTAGACCGAGTTTCGTATGGAAAGAAGGAGCGGTGCTTTTAAAATAAAATTTTTCACATACAACACCTAGACGGCATTCCAGAAAGTTCAGAAGGCAGCCACGTGACCAAATATTTTTCCTCTCCTAAATATTCCAGAAGTTCACTATTTTCAATGCAGCACGAGTTTTTCGAATACATTTGAGATGGTTGCCAAAATGGCTGGGACATTTGGCTTAAAGTGACCCAGCTGTGTCATTAGCCATAATTATGCATTACCTCTTTTGTTTTTTGTGTCTCCTGACTCAGTTTTGTGTTCGTTTTTAGCATATTGTGTTTCTGATCATTGTATTGGTTTCTTAAGTATTCGCTAAAGTTATATGTGGGAAAATCCGTATATGTTTGCATGTACATCATTTCTCATAACCAATTGTTATACATCCAGGAATGCAAAGCTTAAACCACTGTGATTGTATACATTTGAAAACACTATCCATATATATTTTGTGTGCATCGCTTCTTGGGAACGATTGTGCACATGAAGGCGTATATAGTGAAATCATGGTGATTGTATATATTTGAAAGAATCATAAGTATATATTTGCCTGTATTTCATTCCTATTAACCGATTGTGTACACGAAGGAGTATTAAACTGGAAACCACTGGGATTGTAGATACTTGAAAGAATTATAGGAATATATTAGCGTGTATTTCATTTGTAGTCTCTATGTACTTGAAGCAGTATACTAAACTGAAACCAGTGTAATTGTATGTTGCAAAGAATTGTCAATAAAGTGAAACTGAAAAAATATAATAAACATTTGAGGTGTTGCATGTGTAGTGTACGTATACATGAACGTATATCTGGTGAAAAATTGTGTGGCAGAAGAAAAGTTTGTTTTATTTGCCTATTAAATAAACGCAATATGCAAGGGCAGCAAGGCTTCATTTTCTGTAACGCGCATTATGCATATACACTGAAGTATATATAGATCCAGAATAAGTTCATACACGATTGTATGCGTTTATATTTTTGCCCACACGCAATGAATGGAGCTCGACAGGTGGTGCACCATCGATAATCAGGACCACTTTCTTCAAGTAGTGTTTAATCAGTGCATGCTGATATCTATTGGTGGCAGTATTCGCCACCCCTGCCATGGGCACTCAACACCCTTGTGCACCCTTCTCGCACCCTCCTCAGAGGGTGCTAAAAAAGTGATGGACATCGAAGGCACCCTTCCTTAAGGGTGTTTTTTAACACCCTACAGTTTTTTTACATGTACACCCTATTCTAAGGGTGCATGGTAAAGCACCCTTTTTGGAAGGTGCTGAATTAACACCCTTAGGGTGTCGTCCACGGGACAAGCACATTTACACCCTTCTGGGTGTAAAAACTTTTACTGTGTATCGATGTAATGTAGAGTGGTAGAAGTGCGGCCAAGTGAAGGTTGAACAACATCGAAAGATTCGCGGTACTGGTATAGCAGTTGGAGGAGTTCAGTTCGTTTCAGATGGTGACAGTCCGTCTGCGATCGCTGAATCGAACACTTTTGAAGCCTGTAGATGAGAGTGGTTAAGAGCACTGACGACGGCGAGGTCACTTTGGGATGATTCTTGTGGCACGGTAAAAATTTGTCCGTTATCAATGGGCTGTACGCATCCAAGAGACTCCCCTTTAAACAGTTTGATGGTATGCGGAAAGGGATTGGTAAGGCAGAGAGCACTGGCTCCATTAGAAATTGAGAGGGCTGAATAAGGGAGCAGAAGTGGTTTCCGACTTAGAAAGAGGCTTGATGGCTCGAAAAATGCTACTTCATCACGCATGCCATCGGAGACCACAGGGAGCAAAACAGCTGTTGTCGGTGGAATGTCAGTGTCTTCTTTGACAACTAGCTTCTGCGCGGCTTGATTAGTGTGGTCGTCGGACTGATTGAAAGACGGAAGCAGTTCAAGTTCGGAACGGGCACAATTTATAACGGCACGATTGCGGGATAGGAAATCCCAGCCAAGTATGATGTCATGAAAGCACGAGGAAAGGACGATAAACTCCACAATGTAGTGGTCCTCCACAATTTTGAGTCGCGCAGTGCAGGCGGCTATAGGTCGAACAGGTTCTCCATTTGCTGCACGTAAGAACATATCAAGCGGCGTGGTCACCTTTCGGAGCTTGCGGCAAAGTTTGGCGTCTATAACAGACACAGCGGCACCGGTATCCACAAGAGCGTATGCATGGGCACCGTCTACAAAAACTTCGACGATATTTGACGGCAAGGTGTGAGGACTTGAAGATTTCGATAGCGCAGTTCTTGCCCCTTGAACTGCGACGGCTAGTTTCCCTCATTTTGAGGGGCTGGTCGTGGACGCATGGGTGACATGAGCGTCGATTAGGTGAAGGTGAGCGACGAGACGAAATTGCTGGATAGTCACGGGAAGACGTGTTTGACTGACGATCCGAACTTTCATAACCAAAAGGTGGTCGGTCCATGTAGTTGCTTCGTGGTCGGACGTCTGTGTAGGAGGGCACGCGACGACGGCAGTATCGGGAGATATGGCCAGGTCCACCGCACGAAAAACAGATCGGCCGGTTATCGCGCGTTCGCCAGGCATTTGCAGCAAGGGGCGACGCCCACGCGGCATACGGCTGAGTCGAGGCTGTGGCAGCGAGGGGAGGAGCCCATGCGACGGAAGACTAAGTAGGAGCGGTGACATGCGGCAGTCCATTGAACGGCGAGGGCTGGTGTGGCTGCTGCCTCTTTACTGCGTCAGCATAAGTAAGAGGCGCGGCGACAACTTGCTGCTGAAAGGGCACTGGCATAGCCTCGGCAATCTGGTCCTGAAGTGCATGTCGGAGCATGGGAGCTAACGGTGTCGGTGGTTCCTCTTGCTGCTGCTGCGGGAGCTCTTGGCGCTGACAAAACGGCAGGACGGAAAGCTGACGTGCGACCTCCTCACGCACAAAGTCTTTCATTTGTGCTAGAAGGCGGGAGTGGTCAGGTGCGACGTCCAGTGCAGCGAGTGGTTGGTTAGGCTGAAATGGACGACGGGTGAGAGCTCCTTGCCGTCGCAATTCGTCGTAGTTCTGGCACAGATTTACCACTTCAGACACCGTACCAGGAGACTTCGCCAGAAGCATTTGAAAGACGTCGTCATCAACACCTTTCATAATGTGCTGGATCTTGGCACTTTCGCTCATTGCGGCATTGACGCGCTTGCAGAGATCGAGTATATCTTCGATATAGGCGGTAAACGTTTCGCCAGGTTCTTGTGCCCGTGAGCGCAGGCGTTGTTCGGCGCGCAACTTCCACACGGCAGGGCAACCGAAAACCGAGGATATTGCCTGCTTGAAAGTGGCCCAGTTCTCGAACTCGGATTCGTGGTTTGTGTACCACAGTTTCGACACATTAGCCAAGTAAAAGTTGACGGTGCTCAACTTAGCAGCGTCATCCCACCTGTTTGGTCCACTGACTTTTTCGTAGGACGACAGCCAGTCCTCGACGTCCTAGTCTTCGGCGCCCGAAAAGATCGGGGGGTCTCGCTGGTGAACCGGGCCGGGGCAAGTAGGAGCCGCGAGAGGTGCTGTCTGTTGGGGAGCGTCAACTTGCATGGTCGACGGCAAGGTGCGGGATCAAAGTTCCAGGGTGTAGGTGATGCAGTTACCCAGCACCTCCACCAAATGTAAAGGGGGTTTATTGAAGGACTCAGCAAGCGGGTGGTAGCTCTAAAGGAAGGCAGGCGAACCCAGATGACGGTGCTTGATCGCCGATTTCGTGCCTTTTTCTTGTGCTGATGATAGCTGACCTGATGGTATCAACGTCTTTCTTATTCACTACATTGTGAATGTACACAGTTCAAGGTTTCGAAGGAAAAGCTAAACATTCATAGTCGTATTTCGCATTGGGCATATGAGTAAACTGAGATTGAAAGCGATCTGTAATGCAAGGTTGTGGGCTGCTTGCTGCATAAGATAAGGTAATAATACATGGCTCGCATTGCACGTGGCGGCGCTGTCTGGCGGCGGCACTCTCTCGAATTGAGTTTGGACATGCATGCTCAATAACACTCGCAGGGCCCTTTGAGGTTCCAAGAAAATATCTAAAATCATGACTTGACCAGAACAGTAATGAAACAAACGTCAACATTATTAGTTTTTTTTGTTTTCTGAATCTTAGATTAAGTCTGTTTTTAACTGCAACTCCCAATTTTGGGAATTAATAATAAATAGTATTGTCCATGTTGAAATTCCTCTGGCTTCATTAAGTGGGTAATTTATCGCGAAACATTTACCTCAATTTTCTCTTTTTCATGACTACCTTATCACATATGCCGTAGACGCAATCTTTGACTTAATTTCTTGCTCTCTATAACCGTGCTTGTAAACAATATACAGGATAACAGTTTTAGAAAAAGGAAAGCTTTTCAAGGGCGGAGGTCAAGCATGGCGCTACGAAAGAATTACAAATACGTTCATTTAGAGCTAGAGCTGAAAAATAATGTGGTTTTATTTTGTGCCAATAAATGTATACATACCGTATAACATAATGTTACAACAAAGAACACTGACATGGAAAGAAAATAAACTCCATGAACACAAGTTATCGTTAGCGTTAGTAAATGGCGGCAGCGTGAAGTCTGCCGGGATCATCGCAATGCTAGGCAAAAGTGACTTTAAAGGGGCCCTGCCACACTTCTTGAGCTTGGTCAGAAAGCACTGCCGATCGGTAGTAAAAACTCCCGACAACACGCGAGCCAAATATTTGAGCGCAGCACACGGCCTGGAATTCACAATACATTATCAAATCAGCTAAAAATTGCTTTCTCTTCTTCCGACTAATCACTGAATAAGCCCAAAAATCAGTCTTAATAAGCTCATCTATCAGCCATTGACCGATTTGAACATGACGCGCGGCGCTCGGTCGTTATAGAGATTGCCGCGGGATGCCGCGACTTGTCCACGCATGCGCGCACGATCACACTGAAAAAGCCGCGCAGTCGAAGAAAAAAAAAGGAGCTAAATGTCACGAGGTGCTGGTGACACATTTTTTTGCACCTGCCTTCCCTCCCTGCTTAGCTTCCAGCGCTTTTGTCGGGACGAGAGAGAATGCAATCGCAGAATGCGACGGCTCTTTGTAACTCCACTCGCACTGGACGGAGTTTTACAATTTTTGCGCCACTTAGTTCGTAAGGAAATAAGCAACTCTAGAGAGTTCATTTCATGGTTACTTGACAAAGTGCTTCAGGGCCCCTTTAAAAAGAAAAGAAAAGGTTATTAGGGTGACATATGCTAACAAATTAAGTGACGTTGACCTCGTCGATATCCTAACGTCAGAGCGCATAGACTCCCACTAGCATGCCGATCGCTGCCGTATAGCTTCCCGGTAAACTAGGTTTCATTGGTGTACAGATAAAACCAAAAAGCTGGGCGGAAGAAAACACGACGTACCTATTTCCAGCTCAAATCGGAAACGCTAAAGTCTATAGTAATAAGCCATAAATATTGTATATATAATGATGCACTGGCCACTCATAGCGAAAGAGAGAAAGAGAAAATAAGTAGAAAGACGGGGAGGTTAACAAGGGCCAAACCGCGGTACGCTACCCAGCACTGGGAAAAAGAGAGGGGGAAGGAATGTTATAGAGGAGGAGAAAAATGTCAGTGACTGGGCCGACGCGTAACATTTTCGAGGAAAGACAGGCACTCGATGACCTTATGGAATTCACAAGAATGCAAGTTCATAAACCCAAATATAACCGCTGTAAATGCCACTCATCATATTGTACACAGCACCGTAATGTTGCATTGTACTATATTATAGTAAATTATCTGAAACTTAAATATATCTTTTTACTTTTGTGTACTGCCACGGAAGGACTATAGTACTAACATCAGTGTTACGGGAAGCGGAGGTTATAGTCGTTACTCGCTCACTGTATTCCGTGCCGTCCGGTTGTGCCCTCGCGATCTCCGACGTCAGCATAGCCCTGGCCGACTGGGTTGGCCCTACGTCATCCCCTGACACCGATCTCCGACAACAGCGTAGCTCTGACCTACTGCACTCGCCTTACGCGATCTCCTGACGCCGACAAGAGCTCTCGCAAGTGGTGCCCCGTCCTCGGACTACTGTGACCGTGTTTCTTTTTTCCTATCTCTCCCATTTCTCATATGTCCTCGCTTGCTGTCCCAGCGCATATCTCTCTCTATATATACTTTTAATCCTATGCTTTTAATCCCTCCTGACCCCATCCCTTGTGAGGTACTGTTGAGGTATCGCACCCTGATGCAGACAGTTACGGGGCTCACTTTTCTCTTACCTCTTATAACACTTCTCTTTCTCTACACATGTTGAAGGGTTGTCAACTGAGGTGAACATACTTTTATCTTTTTTTGTACGCTTTGCATTTTTGCCCTTACAAGGAGGGAATACCGTTTACATTCTTGGTAGCAGAGAATTAGCCGCCGCCTATTCGAGGCACTTACATTTCCAAAAACACTTTATAAGCTTGCGTGCGCATGCAAAATCTACGCAAAACTATATACACGCAAAGCTACTGTTGCTCACCCTGTTTGACCGATAGGCCGTAATGAGATACGAGGCTATACGGACAGTGAACAAAATAATTGTTACGAGAAAGCAGACAGAGAATTTACAAGATAATAACACCATTCCCAAGCGCGGACAACAAGGGAATAAAACCACGCGCCAGTCTCAAATCACAACGCCGTGTTCTTCGACAATGCTTTTTGCCATTTAGTATCAGATATATCAGGGCAGCAAAGCAGTAGAGATTGATTCGCACTTTTCAAAAAGTGACAAGAGAAACACAATCTTCTAAAAAATATGATAATGATGTCATTTACAAACTTTGGGATATTGCAGTGGTTTGTTTATTTTAGTGATTTAGTATTTTACTCAAGATCGCTCGTGGGCGGCCTGGTAGGAGCCGTTACACTTCGATGTGGTCAGGCAGTGTTGTGTTAGTATTGAACACCGCACTTGGAGATATCGTGCTCGACTGCTGACCCGAAAGTCGCGGGATCGAGTACCGGCAGCGGTGGCCGCATTTTCGATGGAGGCGAAAATGCTTGAGGTCCGTATAGATTGGGCACTCATTTAAAAACACCAGACACTCGAAATTTATACAGCCTTCTATTCCGGCGTCTCCCGTAATCGTGTCGTATTATAGGTACTTTAAACTCTAGCAAATAAAAAAAACAAAACACTATAGACAGGGGTATAGCCAAAATTTCAGGGGGAAGAGGATTCAAGTATACTTCATGTATGTTCATGCATTCGTTTATATGTGCGCATGCATATACACGCAAGCAAAATTGGGAAATTATTTAGGGGCTGGTGGCCGGTTTTAACCTCCTCACTCCCCGCCAACACACACACGCACACACCTACGCTCATGACACTTGGGGATCCAAAGTCCATTAGGTTCGCTACGAAAAAATGGAACATATCGAAAACTCGTGCATTTGGTTTCCCTTTGCAGCAGGTTCATGCGAGTATAGGATGCCTGAGAGAATAAAATATAGCCAGACTATTAGGTTGCGATGACTTTGAAGTGGCCCGTTGTAAATGCGCATACTTATACGCGATAGGAATAAGCACCCACGCGTATAGCATTATGTAGTCCACAGGTATACATGCGAGACTCCCATCGAAAGAGCTGCTATACAAATGGCGTTGCCGATAAAAGCCTGTGCATGAGGACACAGCAAGTAAAGTAGGTTTAGTCAGATTACGACCAGCTATAAGGCAGCTCCACATGTGGTTGTTATTCTCTCAAGATATATATGCGTCCGTCACGATTTCGTTGAATCACTCACAAGCTGAACTTATTTTCAATATTAACAGTCTACAGAACTGTGTTTTGAATTATTTCCGATGACCTTTCATGCACTTGTGAATACAGAAACTCAAATGGATGTGTGGGTGTAGTATATTGAAAATAAATTTAAAGGACATTGAGAAGGGTTGCTGGTCAATGACATAAACTCCCGCTGGCACAGTGTTTGCGATAACAAATAGAAGACTAAAGTACGAAATTTCTGATGTTGCAGCATTAGGACTGTGCTTATTTGTATTACAATTTTTATTTTCCTTTTTTTCACTATAGATTGGTATTGACAATGTCAGCTGGACAACAAGGCCAAGCTGTCAAAATCCCTACAGGCCGCAAGTGCCCTTTGAAGCACCGACAGTGACAGTCTTCATCGGTGATTCGGAAGTGGTCTCATAATGCGACAATAAGGTCGAAAAGACGCAGCAGAACAGGCTGTGTAGCTTGACAAAGCTGAAACCAAGCTTTCAGCCACAGCAAAGCCGCGTCCACCACAGTCAAGTCAGCGCTTGCTCCAGAGCCCAACGGCCAAATGAACCTGGCAGCAGCCGCAATCAAGTGGGCGACCATTTACCGAGCCCTCAAGTGCGCATGAATACGTCGGCAGCCGCGTTCCCGGCTGTGGTAGAATGGCCAATTTCATGGGTGCCCCCTGTGGCACAGAAAGAATATAATGAAATAACCACGAGAAAAACGGTGTCATTCATAGAAGTTCGCCAAGCTATACGCACCGACGTGATGAGCTACAAGACAGAAACAATGACCCCCGCGGGAACTGCGAGGTCACAGCAAACTCTGCAGGGACAACAAGCAGGCTGGGCAGCTAATAACGCGCACAATACTCGTTGTGTATCTGAAGGCAAAACTTCCGAGGAAGCTGGAAGAAAGCCTACGAACCTTGTGACAGTCGCGCATCTACGGGAGAAGACGTCCTCGCAACTGGGCGCAAGTGCTCCTGCACAGACGGTTCATTATGACTCAAGTTTTGAGGCCGCCAGAAACGCAGTACTTGGTCACACAAAAGTGGTATTGCAAGCGCAGAAAGCGTCCGCGCAGTTTGCAGATAAGCCGAGCAGCTTCAGCGCTCCCGTGCAGAATATCAGTGATGCTTCGCGCTGCGAAAATCATGAAAACGTAAAAGATGGAATCCTCGCCCAGGCTAACCCTGCCGTGCGACAGGGCGACCCATCCACGCAACTTGGTAAATTGATGGGTGTGTCGACTACTCCAGCACGGGACATGCGTGACTTCGAACAGCACAACCCTTCTCCCTCTTCGGGTGGTAGACAACTAAAAGAAGCTGAAACTGATCAATCAGCAGAGAACACTTCTTCCATGCTGCTCGAAATAGAGTGGAACGAAGAGATTTATATATTACCGCACACGCCACCAAGCTACAATGCAAGGAAACCCTCGAAAATGCGCAGGCAGCGAGAAAACCTCAGTTGAAAGAGCACCGCCAAGCAGTTAAGCCATATCTGCGTCATGCAGTCAAGCAGGCCAGAGAGACCCTGCCGCCCAACAAGGCAAATGACCAGCAAATAATCACTTGCAACCACCACTCAGCAGCACATCCACGTACGACTCCTCCAATTAAGCATAAAGCTTACCAAAGTGAGAAAAATTATCAAAAGGAAAAGGCCAGCTATTCATGTGTTACCAACATTCTCGTAGACGAGAATGCGACAGACCGAGAGATTGCCTGGCAACCCTTGCAGTCAACGCCGAGGGAAGCAGATGACCTCTCGCCATTTATGCAGCACACAACTGGAGGTAAATATAATATTTTGTGCTTGCACTAAACAAACTGGACATACGTGTACAGGGGAAGTTTAACATGCATGAATAACTAACTTTTTATTCACATCGATTCAACTAGAGCAGTTAGCCGTATACCTGCTTCACTAAGTTATCCACTGAGGTGAGAAATTCAGCCACCCGAACAGCAGCATTCGGCAGAATGAAACGAAATCGGATTGACGTGAACGCAGGTGCTATGGCTGAACTATTGACTATTATAAGCGGTATTTCTTGCTTCCTGTTTTATCAAGAAACAAAGTCACGGAAAATGAATGGTGTGGCTTCAGTGCCGGAAAAAAAGAGCATTCACGCTTTACCAGAACTTGACTCCTTGTATAACGGCGATAATTTTCTTTACTAACTTATTTCTACTATGTACCACCTGGCACAATTATTCAACTTCAGTGGATACCTTTTTCAATTGTAGTCTGACCTAAATCACCTCAAAAGCACCGCCTTTTTTTGCAATCATTAACGTCTAACTCCGATTCACCAATAATTACTCTCATAATAACTGGCATGATATGTAGCACTACACAATCATGCCTTACAGAAATTTAAGTCCACTTTGTCTGACCCTCATTTTATCGCTCAGTATACATATCACATGGCAATAGCACATAGTTTTTCATATAGTAACATTTTCAGCTACTTCGCAGAGTGTCCATTAGCGATTGTCGGAATGGTCAGTATACGCATTTGCATTATGACTAAAGGCTTGCACGCGTATCATATGTTTATCACCAAAAAGGGGCAGACTTTCGTACATTGTTCAACCATATTATCTCGTAAAGGCGTCGTAAAAACGAGTGTTTAGTTCATCTTTGTAAGCTCTCTCGTGTATTCTTAAAACGGTTTCTCTATTTAGCGAAGAACTTATTCCAAAGATTCTTCTTAACAGCAGAACTGTTTAAGCTTGCAATCTCTTATTGGGACAAACGTTAACTGTCATAATCGTGCCTCCACCTTTAAAGTTCAAAGTGTCTAACGCGGTGATGTGGAAAGGAGAAAAGAGTAGGAAAGGAGAAAGAAAGAGTGAACTTATACAAAATAAGCTTTCATGGCTAGGCGAGATTCAAACTCGTGTACCCATGATACGAAAGAGAACGTCATTACGAGTACAACGCGCCCACGCACGTAGAGCATGCATTTATGGGAAGCATATGATCGCGTGGTTGTAGGGATTTTGGGGGGAACTTACTATCAGGTAGAGAAAGTGAAGGCGAGAGAAAGAGAGAACCGCAGACATTGAATAAAAGGGGGGGGGAGAAAGATAGAGACATTGAAGGAGAGTTAGAAGTAGAACGCAAAAAGAAAGAGATAAAAAACAGGAAGGGATATCGAATTATGGGAAAAAAAAGAAAGTGGCGCGGCGGAGGCAATCCAACTCTGGTAGGCACGGTCTCAAGGCGAACACAAAGAAATGGCCCACACTGAGTTAGGTGCTAAAAATTGCGCGTGGCTTTGCTAAAGAATCCCTACTCCTTTGCTTAGCTAATCGACCGCAGCTCTACGGGTCATTGGTAATTTGCTTTAATTTTTCATCCAACTTGCTCATTATGACATGCAATGAGCTCTTTTAAAAGTAGAGAAGTTGAAGAAGCCGTCATCAAGTGTCTATAAAAAAGAACGCCACAGAACAAATGAATGAAGGTTGCAGCAACCTTACGATGGGGTGCGCCTTCTTGGGCGAATGTGAAAAGCTTTCTTGCAGGCTTGCCTGGTGTACAGAATATAGCGGCAACAAAGTCTGGTTGATTTGTTATATCTGATAGAGAATCCTGGCGCTGCTAGTATTTGCCCTAGGGACGTTACTACTTCTGTCGGAGAAAACACTCAACATGTGTTAATAAATTCACTCGGCTGTGACGAAGATGTTACTGAGTAAGGTGTGTTTGCATTCCATAACTAGAAAAGTTAAAATATCCGAGCAGAAACAAATGATGTGTTAAAGATCGTGTGGACACAATATTAATTGCGTCGTGAAGTTCATCGGCACATGCTAAAGATGAAGACGGAAATCGATAGCGTATTTCTAATATTATATTGTGGTTGCCGATGGTTACTAGAGCTCAAACTAGCTCTACTTCTGTAATGATATGAATACAGGAAGAAGGAATGCTTTGTTGAAAAGAATGCCGCCTCCCATCCGATCTCAATGGTATATATAAAATTGGTTTGCGTCATCCAAGATTTCTGGATCACGGACATGTGCATGATTAGATGTAAAAACAGCGCAAAATATATAAAAATACGCAAGAAGAGACGACAAGGTGCTGAACTTGCCAATAATTTTTATTAGCAGGAATACAAACATATATCAGACAGAAGACTTAGTCACATGGCACAACATGATGGCTGCGCAGCTGAGCTAACAGGGTACAAATAAGAATGTAATCATAAAAAATCGACACTTACGTAAACACTCAAGAAAAGAAAAGCAAAGAAGAAATAATGATCACATTTACTTGCAAAAACATGCGTGACCATCGAAAACACTAACAATCGCTTTAACCCGACAGCGCTGAACCCAGGCATCCAACCTCATTTTCACCAAGTGCCACGGACAGTTTGCTCACGCATCTTTCCCTAATTTCAATGTAAAGAGACTCCATCACCTCTCTAGCACATTTGTCTGGATGGCCAAAGAAACAAGTGCTTTTGTTCACCAATGGCTGGCAGCCACACTCCTAGTAATGAGCTTGCTAGTGCAATCCGTCTTTGTATATTTGCTCTGTTTTTACATCCAAACACGAAGCACCAACTACCCCAACTTTCGCTTCTCATGTGCATGAAGCCACGTTTCAATCAAAGCAATTATCTTTGCAATGCATGTATCAATAGCTAATGGTAAAGAGTTTTGTTTAGTACACTTCTAACGTTAGAAAATGAACGGATACCTGAAGGTATGATTTCCATTTACCTACCCTGGCGCTACCCTAAGTAAATGCGTTTCGTTAAGAAGCCCGCGCATTATCTGTCACATTTTGATAAATCGATACGTTTTCTTACATCTATAACTTTATTGCTCTCCATAGAAAATACATGTAAAATTTTTAATTAGTAGTAACTTGTAACGCAGCTTGAGTGACGAAGAAACGCGCTAAGCTTTCCCAAAGTTGTTTTCTTTTTACGGCCCGCCGCGGTGGTCTAGTGGCTAAGGTACTCGGCTGCTGACCCGCAGGTCGTGGGATCAAATCCCTGCTGTGGCGGCTGCATTGCCGATAGAGGCGGAAATGCTGTAGGCCTGTGTACTAAGATCTGGGTGCACGTTAGAGAGGCCCAGGTGGTCGAAATTTCCGGAGCCCTCCACTACGGCGTCTCTCATAATCAAATGGTGGTTTTGGGACGTTAAACCCCACAAATCAATCAATCATCAACGTTAAACCCCAGATATTGAGTGGGCAAGCGGGCGGCGCCGACGTCATGTCTCACGCATCCCGCTTCTGCATTTTTGCAGGCTTTGGTTACGCTGCTTCTGCTGCCGTTTTCACCGACGATACTCACGGCAACGGACAATCCAGTCCCGCTGCCACCGCTGAGCCAACCTTCGGACGACCGCAATCAAGAACATGGCTTTTTCTTCGTTTGGCCTGACATGGTGCGCCGGGACTTCTGCGCAGCACCATCCTCAGTGACGTCGCCAGTTCCAGCGGCCTACTTAAACAGCTGCTGGCACGACTACCGCTTCAGTGGGCAAGCGGGCGGCGCCGACATCATGTCTCACGCATCCCGCTTCTGCATTTCGCAGGCTTTGGTTACGCTGCTTCTGCTGCCGTTTTCATCGACGATACTCACGGCAACGGACAATCCAGTCCCGCTGCCACCGCTGAGCCAACCTTCGGACGACGGCAATCAAGAACATGGCTTTTTCTTCGTTTGGCCTGACATGGTGCGCCGGGACTTCTGCGCAGCACCATCTTCGGTGACGTCGCCAGTTCCAGCGGCCTACTTAAACAGCTGCTGGCACGACTACCGCTTCAGTGGGCAAGCGGGCGGCGCCGACATCATGTCTCACGCATCCCGCTTCTGCATTTCGCAGGCTTTGGTTACGCTGCTTCTGCTGCCGTTTTCACCGACGATACTCACGGCAACGGACAATCCAGTCCCGCTGCCACCGCTGAGCCAACCTTCGGACGACCGCAATCAAGAACATGGCTTTTTCTTCGTTTGGCCTGACATGGTGCGCCGGGACTTCTGCGCAGCACCATCCTCGGTGACGTCGCCAGTTCCAGCGGCCTACTTAAACAGCTGCTGGCACGACTACCGCTTCAGTGGGCAAGCGGGCGGCGCCGACATCATGTCCCACGCGTGCCGCTTCTGTATTTCGCAGGTGTGTAAACGGTTTTCGCTACATGCTAAGCGAAGTGATCACCGCTATTTACTGCTGCTTCCTTGCCCACACGTATTATGTGAAACGTTTTCTGAGTGCTTTTCTATGATCCTTATTTTGCTGTGTTCTGGTGACGTCGAGACAAATCCCGGGCCGCGTAATACCCGTTCCCAGGCCCTTATTGACCTAGAGGACTTACCCGATGATCCTACACAGCATACAAATATTCTTTTCAGCCTTCTTAAGGAGGTTCATGCCCATCAGATGGAATCGGCAAAGAACCACGCGGAGCTAATAGCCGACATAAAAGCCATAAAAACTGGGCAGAAAAGCATTGAAACAAAAGTTGGTGCTATTCAGAAGAGGTTAGACGCCGTAGAAGAAAAAATGAAAACATTTGATCGCATGGATGAAGATATCGTGCATCTTCAGAGTTCCGTCGAAACATTAACATCTAAACAAGATACCCTGCAATCACGCGTTGATGATCTGGAGGACAGGTCGCGACGCAATAACATCATTCTACGAGGTCATCATTCTACGAATAACATCATTCTACCGTGAAACGTGGGAGGAAACCGAGGTGCACGTAAGGGAAGTCTTGCGTGACGTTTTAGACCCTTTACCCGAGACTGCAATTGAGCGTGCGCATCGCTTGGGGCAATATAATCCAGTTAAATGTCGCCAATTTATGGTGCGATTCTCGAACTTTAAGACTAAAAACAAACTACTCTCCGTACGCAAAAAAACTGATGGAAAAAGACGTCTCAGTAAGCGAGGACTTTTCGCCTACCACGCGTCACGCAAGAAAGAACTTGTACGAATTTGCCAAGACTCACACAGACGATTTCCAGATTCGGTACAACAAGCTTGTAATGAACAAAAACACTATATCTACACTTCTGTAACTGATACCGTGAGTGCAACCGCTACCCCGGTAGCGCCGGTAAAACACAAAGGGAGTGCTGCGCATTCGTCTAGCGCATAGGGGGGCGTGAGGGGCGGTAGTCGCCACATTCCTTGCGTATCAGTTCTCTTCACGAACATTCGCAGTGTGATTAACAAACGCGATTCCTTAGCTTCTGCCATAGATACGACTTGCGCCGATGTTGTCGTATTGACGGAGACTTGGCTACACTCGCAGGTACAGAACAGCGAAATTTTTCAAACCACTCGTAACTTCACAATTTATCGCTGCGACAGAAATAACCGTCAAGGGGGCGGTGTCCTTTTGGCAATTTCGGAAGACCTCAAATCTCACTGTATACATATCCCAAGCAACTTAGAAATTTTATGGGCCATCATTCAACTTGGTTATCAGAAAATAATCGTGGGCGTTTGCTATCGTCCCCTGATCACACTTCCGACTTCATAAATAACCTTCATGACATAACACATACAGTTTCTTCTCGTTATCCTAGCCTGCCTTTATTTCTATTGGGTGATTTCAACATTCCTAATATTAATTGGGCTACCGAGCCACCTACCGTACTTCCATTATCAACATTAGCCAAAGAATTCGTCGACCTGTGCTCTGTATTTTCTTTCTCTCAAGTAGTTCATGAACCGACAAGAACAACATTTTCAACCGCCAATACCCTTGACCTCGTACTAACAACCAGTGCTGACGTTGTTTCGAACATTACCTATGCACCGGGCCTAAGTGATCATTCTTTATTGTCGTTCAGCATTAAGCTCCCGCGTCCGAAGCCGCTTAAGAGCACCAAAATAATTCGCGATTATAATAAAGCAAATTTTGAAGGCATTAACAATGACCTGTGCAATTTTCTTGACACTTTCTGGAGGGTTTCGATGAACGCACTGTCCAAACTAATTGGAATCTGTTTATACGTAAGGTAGATAAACTGACCAACAAATACATCCCCGTCCGCTCTATCACTACAAACTTACACGCCCCCTGGTTTAATAACCACATTAAACGGCTATCTAACAAAAAGAAGCGTCTATACAGATTAGCAAAGCGTTCTAACAACGCTGCCCGATGGAATGCCTACAAATTAGCGTCTGCTGAGTACATCAGAGTCATACAATCTGCTAAAGACACATTTATGAATACCACTCTTCCATCCATGCTATCCAACGATCCTAAAAAGTTTTGGCGCGTCATAAACCCAAGTAGTGAACAAGCGATGACCCTTATCAATGGCTCTGGAGACGCTATAGCCCCTGAGCAGTGCGCTTCATCTCTCAACATCTCTTTCACTGGCAATTTCTGTCACACTATTTATGTTCCTCTGCCACCTAAGATATGCTATACCTACCCAGTCATGTTCCCAATTATGATAGATTCTGTTGGTGTAGAAAACATAAGTCCCTCAAACTTTCATCCGCCCCGGGCTGCGACCTGATTACCACCAAGTTCCTTAAAGGTACCTGTGCCTACTCATCCATTATTCTTACTGAAATTTTTCAACAGTCTCTTCACGAAGGCGTATTGCCAATCGAATGGAAGATTGGCAAAATTGTGCCATTTCCACAAGTTCACAAGTCCGGTGACAAGCATTCCCCATTAAACTATAGACCGATCTCACTTACTAGCATTCCATGCAAAATACTGGAGCACATTTTGTACTCTAACCTTGCAACCTTCCTTGAGTCTAACTCGTTTTTACGCGTCACCAACATGACTTCAGAAAAACATTCTCGTGCGAAACCCAGCTTGTAGCCTTTACACACAAATTAAACGTTATTCTCGACCAAAATAGCTCTGTCGACTGCATATTCTTAGATTTCTCCAAAGCTTTTGATAAAGTCTGTCACAACTTGCTGTTGCACAAATTAAATGAACTTAATATAGACCACAAGCTCCACAAGGCTCCGTACTAGGCCCACTGCTCTTTTTATATACATTAATGATTTACCGTCCTGCATTACCTCCAATATTCATTTATTTGCGGATGACTGCGTAATCTTCCGAGAGATAACTTGTGATGGCGATATTACCTCTCTTCAACATGATCCTAACTCCATTTCTCTTTGGTGTAAAACATGGCTCATGGAATTAAACAGTAAGAAATGCCAATTTTTACGTGTTTCGAGAGCGAACCATCAACTTCCAAACTATTACCTTGATAACACCCCTCTTCAATCCGTGACAAACTATAAATACCTTGGGGTGCATATAACAACTGATCTGACCTGGACTGTTCACTGTAATTACGTCATTAAAAATGCTAACCGAATGTTAGGTTACCTCCGCCGCAACTTTTCAACGGCCCCTTCTTTCTTGAAACTTCTTCTTTACACTACACTAATACGACCTAAACTTGAATATTCCGCTGCAGTATGGGATCCTAGTCATGCCAACCTAATACACTCTCTTGAAATGGTACAGAATAACTCAATTCGTTTTATACTTTCTAATTACAACAGGACAGCTAGCATAACAGCCATGAAATCTAGCCTCAACTTACCTTCACTTTCATCCCGTCGTAAAATGTTTCGTCTCCACTTGTTTCACAAACTGTTTCATCACACATCACTGCGGGACGGTGTTATCTTGCCTCCTAGTTATATCTCACCCCGGCTGGATCATTCCCATAAGGTCGGGTTGCCTTCTTGCAGGACTCGCGCCTTTTCTCAGTCTTTCATACCTCGCACCTCCGAGGACTGGAACCGGCTTCCCGAATCAGTGGCAATCATTGTAAATCACCTTCAATTGAAAAGTGTCTTAGCTAATTATGTGTAATTACAGCCAACAAAGTATTGTATTACCCGATGCTGTGTTGTTCCTGTGCAGTAGTTATTTTCTTGTCGTTTTTTTCTGTTTTGATGTAATTCTCATCATTCCCGCGTTTTTGTTTGCTATAAAGCCTGTTAGCTAACCTGTATAATCAAGGTCTTCTGCTCGATCTAAGATTCGCCTCTGCATTTGTAAAAATTTTTGTCTTTTCTTTCGCAACCACTCCCCTCTGTAATGCCGTTTGGCCCTGAGGGTATTGCAAATAAATAAAAAAATAAAAAATGTCAATCAATCATCATTACGCATTTTCAACGTGCCTGCCCCGTTCCAACAGAAAAATGTTCGCCGACTTAGATGTTTGTAATCTTTAGTTGATTGTGCAGTGACAGTACTTTCCCTTTTGTTCTAATGTTAGTGAACTTGACGATAATGGGGTTGCATTTAGTAGTTGAGTGGTTGCCCAAATGGTGCACGTTTTTAAACGACTGCCTGGAACACTGTCAAGAACCGCAAAATATATTAATCAATTTTGCTTCGGTATGATGCCAAGTTTTTTTTAGAGTCTGGAACGGCATGAAAGATCAAATTGTCCCTATTGGACCTGTCCTCTAGCTTCGTTAATCTAGATTGCACATGGGAACACTCGTCAGTTAGTGCTTTAACGCTTTTTTGCATACTTGTTAGTTCTCCTATCATACTACCCAGCTTATTATATTTTTTTTCTTTCAGTTCGTCGAGTCGCTTTCGGATACCAGTAATTTCAGCATGATTGTTTCTGTGTCCTGCTTTAATTGCTCTGACATCAGTAGCAAGCTCCGACTGACACTTCAAGCTCTGTAAAATACGCGAGTGCACATCTTTCAACATATGGAATAAAAGCTTCATTTCTTTGACAGTGTTTACGGCTAAGTCTTTGTGCTGTGGTTCGGGTATTGGGCGCTGGCTTAGTTTCAATATCACCGGAACAAAGCAAAGTGTAAGCCAATAAGTCTCGCACAACATCCGTGTGCGCGGTAAGAGCCGTAAACAGCGGTTGTTAGATCTTCTAGCACGTAGTGAAGAAGTACACACCTGCGTGGCGACGAAAGACTGGCTTAGATCTGTGCGAAGACCACTGCTCTCGAGTTCACTGAAGGCGGCGTCCAGGTGTTTCTTCTTAGAGCTGTCCGTGGTGATTGCTGTTGTTGTCGATGGGCCTGGTCGATCATCAAAGAGTACCCAGGGGGAGTGAATGCTCCGCATGTGTTGAACGGCTATACTGACGAGGTTTGTTGTCAATAGCGGCGCACCTACTTCCACCAAGCCAGCTTAGAGAGTTGATAACCACGGCAGGATAATCGCAAGAAAGGCTTGCATGGTGAAAAAATAAAGGCTTAGAGATGTGCGAAGACCACTCCTTTCGTACCCGAAAATTCTCATCACTTGCACTTCACCACCTTAACATTTTAAGCTCACCAGTTCAAATAGGATCACGAAGTTCAGACTCGTCCGTTCTTTTATGTTCGAAGCCCGCAAGCGCAAAAATAGGCCAATTTGTTTACTACATATCATTCCCATGGTTGCTGAACGATTGCAGCACCAGAATCTCTTCTAGTTAATTTTTGAAAACTAGAGATAGCGCCACCTTAGAGCGCTAAATCGAAGTAGAGCGTCATTCACAAGCGCTCACGAACGTCGACAGTCAATGTTCCATACGGTCGAAAATCAATCTTGTAAGACCACAGCCTCTAAAACACTGCGGAGCTGATATACACTTCAATGCGGAACAGACCCCGTTTTCAGGAAGGACAGCACCCTAAGTAATACATCGAATTTCCCGTGATCTCCAAGTAGGCTGGTCGTGCAAAAACGTGCATATTTAGAGGTGCACGAGCACTAATGAACACGTGTACAATGGCTCGTGTACGGCACACGTATGCCACAGCTCATCAGCATGCGCTTGAATTAATTTATGACCTATACAAGATCAAGGGGCTAAGCAAGTTGCAGATAACTTCCTCTTCACGGATCGAACTGGTCAAAGTACAGATCATCCACAAAGAAGCAATGTGACGGAAACCAAGAATGTTCTCTTAAAAGCCAAGAAGGTATAATTAAAGCCGCTATCCAAGAGGCAAAGTTTAATTGTGGAACTTTGTCAAATTTTAGCGGATATGAAGTGGAGTTGGAGCGACTTCGAGCAACTCGTCGTCACGCCGAACGACGTTATAGGCCCACGAAATTCATCTACGGCTTGATAAAGACGAGACGTCTACAAAAGAAGACTCAACGTCGAATAAAGGCTATACAGTCGCTACGATGAAAGTCATTATGTGAGTCGCTCAATCCCCACAAACCTTTTTCGCAAATATGGAGAAGAATCCGTGGCCGAGGAACATTGCCACAACAACATCGACCATTCAAATGCCTTGCTATGCACCAAAGCCGACGTCAAATCGATGTAGCAGAAGACTTCTGCGCCAGGGTTGCCAACAAGGGGTCTGCAATCACCGTGAGTAACCTACGAAACGCGCCGTTGTCCAGAGACACTCGGATAGACATTATGTTTTCTCTAGAGGAGCTTGAGGCAGCATTGGCAGCAAGCACTCGTCATCTCCTGGACCCGATAGAGTCACTTGCGTAGCCCTTGCTAACCAAGACAAACAGCTCGGCGTGCATTTTTAGCTGTATACAATGACTCTTGGAGAAATGGTTTGGTTCATCTTTCATGAAAATGCAGCCGCCTAGTGCCCATGCTCAAACCAGGTAAAGCGCCATTGGACATGGTGTCTTATCGCCCCATCGCGCTTGCCAGCTGTTTTGAAAAGGTGATGGATAAAATGATGCTGAATCGCCTAGAGTGGTACATGGAACATAACATATACCCGGATGCTTGGAATGGGTTTCGACGTGGATGGTCTTCCATAGACAATGTTAGTGACCTTGTCACGTCTGTGCAACTGCAGAAAAGCCTAAAGAGATTATCAAGGCAGTGTTCTTGGACGTTAAGGGCGCATATGACAATGTATTGTTTGAAACCAGCTTTGACACCTTGGGCTACATTGGAGGGGGGGGGGGGCGCGTCTACCAATAGATCTAGAGTTATTCGAAGGACAGAACCTTCTTTGTTCAGACAGAAGATGGTGAAACAAGGCACCATTATACTTATCATGGTGTACCTCAATGTTGGGTCTTAAGCCCCATAATTTTCAACTTTGCGCTCATCGGCTTCGTTGACGTTCTGCCGAAATCCGTGCATCTCTTGATCTACGAAGACGACATTTGCATCTGGGCATCAGTGGTCACGCTTCTAAATGAGCGAGCCAGGCTTCAGAGAGCGGCTACACTGACGTCAAACTACCTTCAAGGACGAAGACTTCACCTGTCATTTAAGAAATGCTCACTGATAGCGCTTTTGCGCAAAGCAATGACCCCATACGTAGTCAAAATAATAGACACACAATCTGCTATCAAAAAACACGGTTTTCTGGGAATATTAATCGATCCGGACTTGTCCTGGAGCCCTCACATCACTTTCAAGAAAAAGAAACTCATCATCATTACCCACTTTCTAAGGTTTCTTGTGGCAAACTCATGGGGTGCATCGGTATACGAGACATGCTTCAACTGTACACTGCACACTGAACATAGCCTACCTGTGTTCGGCAATACTCGAATAACAAACGTACGTGTCCTCCAGTCAATACAAGCTCAAGTACTGAGAATATGCCTCGGGCTTCCGAGATGCGCATCCTCAGCAGTGACTGTCACAATCGCTCTTGAACACCCTATCACGACCTGCATTCGTGTCGATGCTTTAAGAACGCACATAAGACACGCCACCCGGATTCAATTGCATCACCTCGCCTCCCTTCGAACTTCCAGGCCACGCTCGGCGTTCTGCACTACTATTGCTCCACATCGCATGGTGATTACTGCAAACTTCAGGCACGCAGCAAGACCGTCGTTTTCATTGTGGTGTCTACATCCACTGGAAACCGTGACAACCATCCCAGAAATGCGAAAAAAAAACTTTGTCAAACTCAGCCCTAAAACTAACAACATTACTGTTTCTGTTTGAGAAACACTGTGGACGCTTTCACGTTTACACAGATCGGTCGATTACTTAAGCAAGCTCAAATGGTGCAGTGGTAAATCCGGATAAATCCATCACAATATAGTTCAGGACATCGCATCTGACATCATCCACGACTTCAGAACTCGCCGCCATTCATGACGCCATGGAGTTCCTAGTTGAAGAACCGCAGCAGACATGGCCAATCTTATTGGACTCCAAAGCAGCCCTCCAGGGCATTGCCTCGCCATATCGTTACGGACCAAATGAACAGCTAGTCGCTGCAAAAAGACTGCTTCATCACCGGGCTATAGAGAAACAACATGACATAGCGTATCAATGAATACCGGGCCACTGCAGCATCGATGGAGGCGATCGTGCAGATTAAGCAGTCCGATCTGCTCATAATCATGCCCTTCGTGCAGCTATACCATTATCAAGAACGCAAGCCGCTACTAGACTTCGATCACTAGCACGAGAACTAACGCGCGCTCAGTAGAATTCACCGGCAATCACCAACGTCCGCCTTTGTAAATTGGACCCACACCTGCAGCTCTGTCTTCCATCAGGAATAACCAGAGCTGAGGAGCTGAGGATTGGGGTGGCCTATAGGAATGCCTATTTGTTTCGAATCGGAATGACCAGCAGCCGGACATGCGACAACTCTGGTTGCGCGGACACATTTTCTCATCTTCTCTGCGAGCGTCCTCACTTCAGTGTGCCAAGAAAAGAACTGTCGAAAGTTTGAGAAATACTGGACAATCGCCGATTGTCGGAAGAAAGGGTTTTAGGACACTGGCTGAGACCATTATCGGCACGCAAGGCGAGAGCGTTGTTGCACTTCTTGCGGGCGAGTGGGCTGAGGCGTTCTTCAACGTCTCTTTTCTCTATCCTTTTATTCCCCTTACCCCCTTCCCCAGCAGGAGTATACAGCTGGTCTGAGAACTGGCTAACCTCCCTATCCTTCCTCCTTCAATCCTCCTCCTCCTTACGAAGAAGAACTGCGTAGAAGAAAATCGCACAGCACCAGGGAAGCAGTGCCTTCTGGGGACTCCCCAGGAAGCACTGCCGTTTCAGCGTCCTACGCCAATTCATTACTTTATTCATCAGCACTTATCGACCATACGCATCTCCATTCAATTGTACACGTCATTTGTAATACTAAATGCGAACCATTTCCTAGCGAAATTGGTGACTTCGAGTGCATCTATCTATCTATCTATCTATCTATCTATCTATCTATCTATCTATCTAACTATCTATCTATCTATTTAGACGCTCGCGACTTTCTGCTTTCTTGGCCGTTTCAATAATGGTATCAATACGAAACTTGGTACGGCATAAAATGACTATATGACGAGTATTACTGACTAGTCATAACATGAAAATCATGACATGCATGTCATAAATGTCATAGCTTGAATTTCATGGTGTTGCTGATCTTGTGGTGGCTTCGATCAGATCGAAACTGGTATGGTACATGACTGCTTGGCGAACGCAAGTGACAGCCCCTTCCGTGGAAATCATTACATGCATGTCATGTAACAATCTGACAACATGCCACACTTATGATGCCCTCGTGGCCCTTTCACTAGCTTCAAACACACCAATTTGGTATTACGTAACGCGAACGGACGACGAACGTAAATGAACGTCAAAACATGATAATCATGACATGCTTGTCATGTGAAACATCACTACATGCTACACTCATAGGGCGATCACGTTCGTTTCGCTATCTTCAAATATTCCAAGGTTGGTGTTACGTGACGTCAATAGATGACAAAGGTGTGGGATTGGTGCAAACATAATAATCATGACATGCTTGTCATGTAAAAAAATGACAACATAGCTTGCTCGTGATCCCCTCGCGGCCGTTTCGATAGCTTCACATATTCTAAATTCGGTATTACATGACGTTCATTTACGATGAAGGTAAATGACACGCCCAAACATGATAATCATGGCATGCGTGTTGTGCAAAACATGACTACATGCTACGCTCATAGCGCGCTGGTGGCCGTTTCGCTAGCTCAACATATACCAAATTTAGTATCACGTGACATGAATGACTACAAAAGTAAATTACAGGTGCAAACATGATAATCATGATATGTGTGTCACGCAAAGCATCGCTCCGAGCTACGCTCTTAGCGTGCTCGCGTCCGTTTCACTATCACCATATATAAAAAAATTGGTATTACGTGACGAGAATGGATGACGAAAGTAAATGACACGTCTAATCATGATAATCATTACGTGCGTGTCATAAAATATGACTACATGGTCGTTTCGCTAGCTCCACATATACCAAATTTGTTATCACGCGACGTGAATAGACTGCGAAGGTAAATGACAAGGCCGAACATAGCAATAATGACATAGACGTCATGTACAGCAAAATTTACGTCCATCTTGTACCGTCGTACTGATAATAAAGTGACATACCCACCTTCTTCAGTCGTACTTCACGTATCCCCGATTCCCACTGTATGTGGGATCTGCCAATATTTTTGTCGCCTGAACAAGTTCGAGTTCTCGATAAAGTATTTCCCGGAAAGCACCACAATACTTCAAGCGAAAAGCAGCAAAATTTAGTAACACCGCACCTGTAACGATCTTCATTGGCATGACAACCTCAAGTAAACTTCACATAAAATAAATACTGGTGCGCACAGTTTGAGAAGCTTTGATTTGGTTGAATTTCTGATCCTCCTGTCATTATATAGTGCTAATAAACACCTCACCACTTTCCCGTTAGTTAGAAGTGTCTGTATCAGTGCGCACAGTAGGCGCAGACGTTAGAATGAAGCGGGAACAAAGACAGATTTGCGTGTATGGACTTCCGTATGTAACGTTAAATATTTGTGAAAAAGGAGAAGGTATCACAACAACCATCCACATGAAAAGGAAACATACACCGAGTGCAGGTGTACGTATACCAAAACAAATAAAGATAATGTTAAACTAGTGAGAGATAGAAATAAAATATAAGCAAAATGATACGTATTCGAACAAAGACAAACATGGCATCTCACTAAAGAACGATGTCAACCATTACCCAGTTCGCAAAAGCATTCGAAAAAGGAGTATTGCGATAATGCGTTTTGATGTATCGTCTAGTAAAATTGGTAAATATTGATGCGCATGACCAGCACATTAAGCGAGCATGACAAGATAAATATACAATTTTGGCGTACGCCAATTAGTGTGCTTTCTGAAGAAATCGAAATACGAACAAGTCGAAAATCATTTGACTCATAGAAACAAAGCAACAGAAGACGCTAATAATTAATAAAATATGTTATTTATGTCAGGATAGTTCACTTACGTCTCAATAAGAATTTTATAAATATGAACATGCTAATAAATAACTCGCTAATTGAGACCGTGATTCTTGCATGGAACCTTGCAGTAGTATAATACGAACACCGAGTTTACACAAGACAGACAACGTTCAAACTGTTTTGCAAGTGAAAGCCTTATTCACCAAAGATTCGGCCACGTTTTCTTTAAGACGTGATAGGTCTAGAATTGTGTTCATAATAACGCGACATAAATTTTTTGATACCTGTATGAAGCGTACTGACAAGCTGTCTCTACTCTTTCCTTTTCCCTTTGGCAGGCTATAGCTTGGCTGAAATAGAGTGAATAATAACAAACTAACATAGAACCACTAGTAATCAAGGATGTCAATGCTTTTGATTGGTCTCACTTTTGTTCAGACCATAGTTCTCGAAATAACTTTACACAAGTAACAAGGGGATAGATGGGAAGTTGAAGGTAAATCCCAAAAACTCAGCACCCACATGAACGAAATTAAGTGGTAGAAAGAGTGAATTTCTGTTTGTGGTGTGTTGTCGGTGTTAAACTTGCACAGATCTCTCTCTCAATCTTTCAGGCCCGCTACAAAGATTGGTTTGGTGTTGTGGGCGTTACCTGTTCCTAGCCTATCTGCACAACTGCCACAAATGACTCACAGGATGCTGCTCTTAGGGTCTAGATTACAGATTGCATCAATCCATCACCTGAAATCTTTTCCGGCGATAATATTTGCTTCCGGGTAAAACGCGAAATAAAGTGAACTGTCGAAAAACACCCGAAAGCCTCTTTGTAAGACAGTCACCATAGATAACTGTAATGTCTAGACAACTGTATTTTATTTTAATTGCATTTCTCTGCTCTAGCATCTACTTCTAATCTCCATTTTCCTCAGTGTCATTGTCCGCACGTATAAAGAGCATAATATTGACATTTATTGAGATATGTCCCCATATTGGCATGGCGGGTGCAAACCACACAGTTCCCGTTTTTACCCGTTTGAACGCAGCTGCAGTTTCAGTCAAAATGGCCCTTACTTAAAGCCAACTAGTCCTCTGCCCCCCCCCCCCCCACAAAAAACGTAACGTGCTACCGATGCCAAACATTTACGAAAATATATCACTAAGAACGCTAAAACGTATTTCTAAATTCATGCCAACACATAAAACAAGCAATACAAGGAGCTCCGAAATATAGAAACTGCCGAGGTGTGGAACAAATTATACCTATCAGATGCTACGACATCGACTACCCTATCACTGAAACAAAAAATATAACACTTAGTATTGTGTGGTGACATAAACCTGTATGTAACTGCAAACACCTAAGTGCTAGGGATTATAGTACGGTAGATTTATTGCATGAAAATCGTTTTCCTATTTTTTATTAGTACGCCTCCAAAATTTGGCATAGGCACTGGAATGTAGTATTGTGTGTATTATGTCCCCCCCCCCATCAAAAAAAGTGGTATATGCCGTGCTTTTTTCTGTTTTAGAGTGCACCCCGTGCCCTTAAACACCCGGTCCGGTGTTAAGCGGCGTCGCTCCTACCGTCGCCATCGGTGGCGTAACCACGGTAACGTATGCGTGGCAAAAAATTTAGGCAAGTCGCATTAATGTGCGCAGCACGTAGAAGTGTGAGGCGTCGATGGTGTCAACACTTGAACGAGTATGTGCCACAGGAATCGAGCAAACCCCACTACCATGCACGGCTATTGCGAGCGTCAAACTAAAAGGAAGTATGTGCCAAATGAATTGCGAAAGAAGCAAGCAAAGAAGAATTCTGGGCAAGCCCAAACACCAGGTAGAGCAGGCGCGAGTATGAAATGAAAACAAAGTATCTGCCTCCGGAAACGGGCGATCAAAGTTTGATAACAACTTGCTGGTAGTGGTTGTGTATTTCGACATTGCGCACTTTCTGCAACTCACATGAACCACACTTCGGCCCACACCAATGTTACTTTTGGAGAACCTTGATATAGCCAGAAAAACAAAAGAGACATATTGTTCTCAGTTATGATCAAGATCATCTCGTTCCCATTCATCGTAACGTATCCCAGTCATGAGACGACCTCACGGAACTCTTCCATATTCCCCGTCTTTGGAGAACAGGCATTGATGGAGAAATTCATTTCACCCTCGAGAAAGCTTCCTTCATTACATTACGACTGTCAAACAAGTGTTTCCATTACATAGAGTTCCGGAAAATAAGTAGAGCTGCGCAACTGCCAATGCATACATACATATATATCTATTCCAAATTGTTTTTTTCAACTTACCGCAAAACCAAAACACCTAAACAGCTGCGCTCCGAATTCGTATTATGCAGACGTTTATTCGTTGGCAATTTTTTCTTTTTCAAAACCTTTATTTTATAATTTTCATCGCGTGCTCATGACCGTTAGCGTGCATTTTCAGTGTTCTAATTATGAACGTACCATTATTTATTTTTTATTGTTAAAGTGTTTTTTATTTGTTGTTTCATGGCTGCCTCAAAAATGGGGCTGTGAACCGCGTGAAGCATTGCTGGCTTTTATCCGTGGTCGTTAGGATGAGTAGTATGTACGCTAAAAAATTGGTTTGGCATAATTTTTTTTCATCTATATACGTGTACGCATTATATACGTGTACGCATTGTCCACCTTGATTACGCATTAAAACAACTCATTTTCATTTTCCTGACGAAAAGATGAGGCAAAGAACCGGGGGTGTGTCGTGAAGCATGTCTAAGCTTCTGCCCCCGCTGATAACGTCACACTTCTAAGTAAATTTTACCTGGATCCCGAGGCAGAAATTGAAACCTTAGCTGTTATTCAGAATACCAGCTCCAATGCGCTACCGAAGAAGCCCACACCACACGCATACTTATTTTTCGCATCAGCGTAAACTAAATTTCGCTCCTCCATGCTATTTCAACTTGATCGGGATCGCGGCGCCCTGGAATTTCCCATAGGTAGGCCACAGGCAACTCTGGCGCTAGTGTCTGTGCGAGGGGCAACACAAAGCGCTTCAGCCAGCATCGAAATGATGTCTAGTACACAAGTTTGTCTATTATTCGTATCTTCAGTTCCACTTGACTTCGCGTGGCTTGGAGGTACTTTGTCTTGAAATGACAATCAGTCAAAATACTTAAGGTGCGAAGCAGCTTTTTGACTAGCTTGTGTAGCGCTGTCCCTCCATCCACACTACTTCCCTCGCAGCAGGTGTTGGAGCGGAGCAAAGTAGCTCATGCCCTTTTAGCAGTGCGCCGTGACGTCTTTCTCGCACGCCAGCCGTGCGCTCGCCTTGTGTCAGCTCTCTCTCACTTCACCCTCTCCACCGCTTGCTGCACTCGGGCCAATTCTTCACGTGGACATCACTTTAACCGCGCCACCATTCTCTCTCTGTCGGCGAGAAGAAGCCGTGAGCCAGCGCGCGCGCGCTATAGTGAACGCGCCTCGAGAATCTCGCAGCGCCGACAATGTGGACCGCGCGCCGCTGCTTGCCGCAAGATCACGCCGACGGGTAGGACGCCGTCGTGGCGGGCTTCCTGCTAGTGTGTGCGTTCCTTTCGCAGATGTCGCCGGCGTTGCGAGGGTTAGTGAAGCGATCGCGTTAGCGAATGACGACGTCAACAACGACGAGGCGAGAGCCTGGGAAGTCGAACGATAGCGTCAGAGTGAAAGACCAGTGACACCGACTAGGTGATATTCGAGAACACCGATCGCGTTCGAAAATACATAAGGCACGCGAGTAACACAGACGAGACGCGAGCCAAGTAAGATGAGCGCAGCGTCTTCAAGACGTCCCGCCTCCCACACTCTAAGGCAAAAGGGTGTTAAAAGTGTGTGGTTTGTCCTTTTGGAGACTAATGGGGCTGCCACAACCATTAATCTATTTAAGGAATAACGGCACCGCGGCTAACAGTTAGTCCTCACTGACAAGCTCAAGGAACTAACATTTATTCCTCACAATTGCAGCTTAGTGAGTAACCATTAGTAACACAATTCACCTCAAAGGACTAAAGTCCTCACACTTGCACCCTATAGGGCAACTGTCAATCCCCACAATTACACGTAACCGGGCAACCGTTAGTCCTCACAGTTGCACCTCGCCGGACGAACGTTTGATCCACTCAAGTACTCCCATCAGATGACCTTTGTATCCTCAGTTCAAACATTGCTTTTGTTGATTTTCCAACAGGCCTAATACTTTTTAGCCTGTTTTTCTGCGCAGTGAGCAACAAATAGCGCAGAAAAGAACACGCGAGAAAGTAGTTAGCCACCTATGTGTAACTGCTTTCGCAGTCATGGCAACAACGAAAGAACAAAGCGAGACATCGAAATCTTTATTTTTCTACATACACACAAAAATTCTCCATTCTTCTATGTGAATTCATGGTGAAGTGTACAAGTCCAGTCTATTTGTCAAATCTTGTTCACTCTTTGTGTTGCATCTCCGACAGAAGCGATAGATAACAGGCATTGCAGACTCTAGTGCACGCAGCCTTCTGCCTCCTGTGTTCCCACGGCTGTACGTACAATAAGATAGTAGAAATAGTTAGACACACGTGAGAAAAGATGAAGATGCACGCATATGACAAGGTAATATAAGAACATGGGTGTAAAGTATGACATACAAATAACTTTACCTTCACATCTCGCGCAGTCCTTCTGAAGCTGCTCTGACAAAAGAGATGGATGACACGAATCGCAGACGCCAGCGCACACAGCCTTCAGCACGGTGTGTGCTCACGGCTGCGCAATAAGTATGTAAAATAGTGAGTCACACGTGACAAAGGATGAATACGAATGCATATGAGAAATACGTGCAAGGTGAAATAAAACATAAGTGAGATATGACATACTAATAATTTAAACGCGATATCGCACAACCTCAAAGACTCATTTCGATCCCCGTAGCGCAACAGCTTAGGAGCGGCGGCCGCAGCCACAACTCCGCGAACCACCGTGCCGCCAAAAAGTCAGCGAGTCCTAAGCGAGCGACATCGTTCAGCTCGAGCAAGCGAACGCGAGACCGAACACGGCGCTGTACACGAGGTCTCTGCCGCCAGCAAACTTCGAACAGGAGAGCGAGCACCCGCTTGGCCGCCGCCACGAACAGCGCTGGGCTGGTTTTGAGCTAGCGCCGAAGAAATCGACGGTAATGCGGCCCTTTTGCAGAAACTCGAGCGAATGCAGCGCGCAAACGCGAGTTCACCGCCGCGCCCTACGGATGGCGCCGAGCTATTTGCGACCGAGTGACGGGAAAGCCAGCAGTAATGGCGACCCATTTTCACTGAGTTCCGACGCTACCGAAATCCCCACCAGCCCGTGCTGGTGAACTTACGGCGCGCGAAATACTACAACCAAGCTTGTTACGAAAACCCGCAACGTGTTTTCGACTAATCCCAAAACAGTGACGAGGTCTCAGCCCAATATGTGAAGCCCGGAGCTCATCGTGGCGGCGAAGACATTCGGCCGTGGAGCACTCGGGAGGCCGACGGCAATGGCGGCCAATTTCCAGGTGGTCTCAAAGCACAGCCGAACTGCAGACGCCCAGGCTGACCTTCGCGGTGCATTTCGTGCGTGCGATATACAACACGAACGAGCCCGTTGCCAGCAAGCATGATCCGTATCACACGCACAAAGTAGAGTAGAATAAAGAATGATAATCTACTTGCGAAAGAATCCAGCGCTGATTTCTGCCCTGAGTTCGACTGAAGTATACATCCGATAGGCCTGCCCTCTTCTCGGCCGTCATGTTGGCCTTCCCAACTGTTGCTGTCGTGTGTTGGTCGTGACTATATCTAAGCCACAGATATAGAGCGCGGCGCGGTGACGTGTCGAGAGTTGATCGAGACTTCATGGGTGCAGCGAAACGTAAAAGCAGCAGCCAACGCTCATCAAAGCGTACACACAAGCACCACGTCGTAGTTCCTAGATCGTCGAATCCATGCGGCCGTGGTCGAGCACTTTAAGCGGGATGCAACGCGAACCGTCGCTAGCAAAATACAGAGAAAGACTGAGCTAGGAGAGGAAGAGGACGGATAGTGACCTTGGCAACGCTTTGCGCACTGCCTGCATTTGCCGGGGGGGGGGGGGGGCAAGCGCTGCGCCCTACTCCCGACCGGGCTGCAGAAATTAGGTGCCTTTCTCCTCTTCTAACCACTACCACCATTTGCCGGGCGGTTCATCCCTTTGGAGCGTGTTTGCAGACTAAGTGGTTTACACGCAGCACGTTTCCCTTTGTGGTTGCTCCTCAACGGTCTATCCGTTCATCGCGCGCATCTCTTGGGCTCCGTTACTCCTATTTCGGGTAACTTTGCCTTAGAGTGCATATCTTTGCGTTTCGAACAAACGTTCACACGAGTAAACGCTACACTGAGTTTCAATTCAAACCGTTCGGCCAGCAGCCGCGTTGACGCCCGTTCTAACTGGGTCAACGCCAGGCGCTCCACTGCTGCTTTGCATCCAATCAGGGCGCCTTCAGGGAGATAATTCATAGATTTTTATTTACATAATGTTACTGCATACGTGATTTGGGTATGAGCCGGTGGGTAGGGGGGAACAGGCAGATTAGAGAAGAGGACGTTCGGCTAGCGAGGCAAATTGACCGCAAGAAACAAAGCAAACCCCGGAGTACTCGCAGCTCCAATACCTTTCCGGACTATGAAAATGGTGTTGTCCCAAAGGCAGAGGGAAGAGCTCAACAAGGCGGTTGCGGATTACATGGCATCCAATGGGTTCATGGAAGCTCTTGAAACCTTCAAGAAGGAGACAGACATGCCTGGCGACATAGACAAGAAGTACGCTGGCCTTCTCGAAAAGAAATGTACGTCTTTAATCAGGTATAAGAAGAAGGTGATGGAACTGGAGAGTAGACTGGCAGAGGCCGAGAATGGGTACATTTCGGGCGCACCCACACGGAAAAAGCGGTCCCCTACAGAGTGGATTCGCAGGCCTCCTGAGCGGCATGCCCTCACGCGCCACCGGTCACCAGTCACACGGGTGGCCTTACACCCTGTCTACAGCGTGGTCGTCTCCGCCTCAGAAGACGCCTATATCAAGGTCTCGGATTACGACACTGGAGACTTCGAACGAACGCTAAAGTGCCACACGGACTCCGTGCAAGACTTGGGATTCGGCCACACTTGGAAGTTTCTAGTGTCTTGTTCAGCAGACATGATCATCAAGTTGTGGAATTTCCAGACATATGAGTGTATTCGTACAATGCATGGACAGGACCACAACGTGTCGTCAGTGTCCTTCCTGCCAAGCGGTGACCATGTGGTGTCCTGCTCGAGAGCCAAGACCATCAAGTTGCGGGAGGTATCCACAGGGTACTGTGTGAAGACGTTCACAGGCTATCGGGAATGGGTGCACATGGTCAGAGTCAACTCCGAGGGCTCCCTCTTGGTCAGCTGTTCTAATGACCACACGGTTTGTGTGTGGGTGGTCGGCCCCAAGAAGTGCAAGCTGGAGCTTTGGGAGCACGACCACGTGGTGAAGTGCATCGCGTGGGCACCCGAGAGCGCCCACTTGCACCTGGGGGCAACGGCAGCGGAGATAGCAACCACGGACTGGCTGGCAGTGGCGCAGGCCGGGCCCAGGGCACTGGACTCTTCCCGGCCTCAAGCTCGCGGGACAAAACCATCAAGCTGTGGGACGTCAACACGGGCCTGGCCGTCTTCACCCTGGTGGGCCACGACAACTGGGTGCGTGGTGCCAAGTTCCACCACGGTGGCTAATACCAGCTGAGCTGCTCAGACGAGAAGACGTTGCGTGTCTGGAAGCTGGCACGCTAGCGATACAGTGTCTAGAATAGGGGAAGTGTGCAGACCGCGCCACCGGCTCTGAGGCCGCTCCGCGATGCATCGAAAAGAGAACTCTAGGGGGCGCTGACACCCGCTCACACGTCCGCTCGCCGTGTAATCGTCTGCTTGTCGCGCAGCTAATCGGCTCATTAGCACCGTGCGTTTAAATTCCACTGTCTTCATTCTGCTACGTGCACATGTAATTGCATCTCCATTTGCCAGCTATGATAGTTGGGCCAGTGTGAATTAAGAATGTCGGGAAGCAATGTTTTTTTTGCCGTGACTTGTTGAAACAGATCGCCTTTGGATCTCGCGCTTTTATTTTTTAATCGCGGTTTCTATAACTTGTGGACACGGCAACAATTTCAGTCCAAATTTTAATCGCAGATGCTATCAAGCTTCTGGTTCATCCAAAGATCCATGGATTGTAGTGCTGAAATCGAAGGTGACGGTGCTTGCAGAGCACGCGGCGTTCAAGAATGAGTGATTAAAATGTGCTCTTGTTATAGCTGCACCTTCGTTTGCATGCTTTTTTTGCTTGAAGTGTTTATTCGGTTGTTCTTTTTTTGTGCGCTAAACGCAAGCCTCTGCTGCAAAAATATTTTACTCCACAAATGAGAGGCAATGAAACATCGAATGAATTGCGAAATTGCAGTCTGATCTGTTTTTTTTTATACAAACTAATTATTTTTGGTATAGCTGAAAAACCAAAAGAAACGTATAAAGAACTGTCGCAGCTTGTGTTGAAGGAAGTGTTTTCTGATAAATTAGGTATAAAAGTTACTTCGGCAGAAAAAAATTCACAAATTGGGTCGGAATCAACCTAACAAGCATCGACCGGTTATTATCAAACTGTTCGATCACCGTGAGAAATTAAACATACTAAAACATTGCTTCACACTAAAGGGCAGTAGCTACTCTGTATCGGAAGACTACTCCCTTACTACAAGGCAAGCACGCAAGAAACTATGGCAAAGCACTGCGGAACTTCGGAGGGCGGGTCAGAAGGTAAAGTTAATCTCGAACAAAATTAAGATTGGTGAAGAACTATTCACCTGGGATGATGCGCATGACGAGAGAATCCCGGTGCACGATAGCAGAGATAAGACAAAAAGAAGGCAAAGAAAGCAATGAACTGACACCAGACACAATAAATCAGAAAACCTAACGCTTCTGTGTTTGAACGCCCGCAGCCTTGTAAATAAGTTGATTGACTTCAGTTGACTAGTACAGTGTCATAGTCCATCAATTATATGCGTCACTGAAACCTGGCCCAATGAATCCATCTCTGAAAACGAATTTCTGCCCTCTGGTTACTCGGTCATTCGAAAAGACAGGTCGACTGGTAGAGGTGGTGGCTTTGCGCTCTTTATCAAAAACGACATTGAATATACAACACTGCCTGATCTCCTCGAAACAGAGTCTGTCTGGTGCAAGATCAGGGTATGCGGCGTGTTTATAGTGATTGGAACTGTTTACCGGCCACCAAGTGAAGATGACCATTGCATATCGGCAATCACGGACTATATCGTTAAGCAGAGACTACTTGACAGCAAACTGATCCTATGCGGGGACTTCAATGTACCCCACATTAACTGGGAGTCCTTCACCGCGACCGGCCGTGACAAAGTTCTCTGTAATTCAATGATTGACTTCGCTGTATCCCATGATTTTACTCAAGTTGTTCAAAGTCCCACCAGGGGTGGTTCAATCCTGGACCTTGTTTTTGTTACAGCTGACCTTTTGAATGATGATTCAGAGTGCGAGGTTGTAGAAGGTATCTCGGATCACAATGCAGTCTTTGTCCAATTTTTTATTCACTACGAACTTAAGAAACCAGAATACAAATTTCTTACTGATTTCTCACGTGCCAACGATGAAGGCGTACTTTCCCTGCTAGCAGATTCTTATGCAAATTTTCTTCTTTCTAGCAACAGTTGTGGTGTAAATGAGTTGGTGGAACACTTTGGCACAATTGTGTCCGACTGCATATCTAAATTTGTTCCAAACAAATGCGTGAAGCGCAATCCTAAACACCCATGGTATAACCGAGAGATAATACAGCTTATTCGCCGCATAAAGCGACTACGTCGCCGATGCCGCTCTAATCCAAACCACCCATTCACTTTGTGTACGTTAAAGGTAACACTCAGAAATAAAATGCACGAAGCTAGAGATTTCTATTACAATAACACGCTGTCAACGTTCATTAGGGAAAATCCGATCAAATTTTGGAAGACAATTAATCCACCCTCCAGGAGAAGCCTCCTCTTTCATTATTGAAAACGAAATATGTTCAGATGCTCAGACGATCTCGGAGGTCTTTAATAGTTATTTTAAGTCTGTTTTTACCACTGATAACGGTAAAGTTCCTTCTTTTGTCGCACCCTCTGTATCGGTAGCTATTTCGAATATTGAGTTAAGCTGCTCTGGAGTTCGTAATCTCTTACTCAACATAGATATTACTAAAAGTGCTGGCCCGGACGGTATCCCTAACGCTTTTCTGAAAAGGTATTCTGAATGGTGTGCACGATACCTCATAATTATATTCCAGAAATCGCTTGACTCCGGACGGGTCCCACGAATTTGGAAGATCGCTAATGTTGTTCCTATTTTCAAATTGGGTAAGAAGGAAATAATTTCTAACTATAGACCAATCTCATTATTATCCACGTGCTGCAAGCTACTCGAGCACATCATCCACAAGCACATTATTCAATACCTAACTGACAACAGTATCCTTTCAGAGCATCAGCATGGTTTCCGCAGTGGTTTTTCGACTGTCACACAATTGATCGAATTTACACATGACATCGCCTCATCACTTAATAACCACGAACAAGTCGATGCCATTTTTATTGATTACTGCAAAGCTTTTGATAAGGTATGTCATAAAAAACTTCTGCTCAAACTTGGTAACCTTCTTACAGGCCCAAATGCTGACAAATTACTTGATTGGATTACAGATTATTTGTATTTGAGGAGTCAGTTTGTTCGCTACAACCATGAACAGCCGTCACAAGCTCATATTTCTTCAGGTGTTCCACAAGGCTCTGTCTTGGGACCCCTTTTATTCATAATTTACATTAATGATGTCACTCAGGTTGTCATTAACACTCCAGTTAAGCTTCGCCTATACGCCGATGACTGTGTATTGTATTCCAGTGTACGTAGCGTCACTGACCAAGTTTTGTTGAATGATGTGTTTTCTTCCTTTTGCGAATGGAGTAGAACTTGGCAAATGGAGCTTAATTTTCCGAAAACTGTGACAATAACTTTTACAAATAAAAAGGAGCCATTGCAATTTAGATATGGCGACTCCAATCACATACTGGAAAAAGTTCAGGAATTTAAGTATCTTGGTGTTGTATTCTCTCCAAACTTGAAGTGGCACAGACACATCGACCTTATTTCTGCAAAATCGCTAAAGAAATTAGGTTACTTAAGAAGAACCCTAAAGGACGCCACAAGGGAATGCAAGCTTATAGCCTTCAAATCACTGGTCAGACCTCTTCTTGAATATGCGTCTGTTGTGTGGTCACCACATCTTGCAATTGACATAAACAAACTCGAGGCCATCCAGCGAAAAGCGATAAGATTCATTTTTAACCGTTATGACCGTGATTTCTCCCCTTCTGAGCACTACCGTGCTTTATCGCTAAACTGTTTAGAACACAGACGTATGTGTGATCGGCTTACCATGCTACATAACATCGTGCACAATTCCGTCCGCATAGCCACACCCATTTTGTTCACCAATCATCCCACCCAGGTGACTCGCCGATACAATCCGTTGAATATTGTGCCATTCAGATGTGTTATTGATTGTTATAAATACTCTTTTTTTCCGTGCACAGTTGACACTTGGAATAATCTGGACGCTACTTTGAAACGACTACCGCATGCGCTGTTTGTTGAACAAGTGTCCAATTATGTAAATTGATGTTCTTAATTCTGCCGTGGTTCCTTTTGCTTGATCATTTATTGTTTGTTGAACAGGTGTCTAATTATGCAATTTTTATATTTTTTATTTAATTGTGACGTTTTTGTTCGTTTATTGTAACCACTCCTGCAATGTCTCAAACATGAGACACCAGTATCTGTAAATAAAATAAAACTGTTTGTCGAAATGAAGCTCGCAGACAGCTGCGTTGGACTCAAGCGGCTTATCTGCTCTTGGAATGTTGCGCTGCCACTGTTGAAATACGTCCGCTTCTTTGGGCACGCCGAACAACGAGACTTTTTCTTTGCACGACTAGTACCCGCTCTTGCAACCGGGTACAAAACAGTGACTCTGTCGTCGGCTCATCACTGCTTCTCAAGGCATCATTTAAATGAAGAAAACAACACGAAAGGCACGCACAGCGCACGCAGTCCAGCATGCACACATGTGCTTCTCGTGGCGGCCTGACGTGTAAGCGGGAGAGCGCGCCACCTAGCGGATACATCGCCAAGCTGCCTCAAGGGTTCCCATACGCGCCGCTTGGCGGTAATCACACTTCAAATATTCTAGGCACTGTACTAGCGATGCTGCAAGATGATGATGATTATGATGACCTCTTATGGATGGCGCTACTAAAAATGTTTTTCTCTGATAAGAATAACGATGACAGAATGAAAATAAATGTTCAATTGCTTCAATTTCATAGCACCATGTGCATAGCCGTGACGCCTTGAGTCGAGCTTTGTTAAGGTAATAATTTAGTTGCTGAACTGCACAGCGCAATCTGGTATAAGTGACCTCTAACTGGCGAGATACACACCACTGTTTATTCCAGGAATAGCTCAATTGCTCGAAATCTTTGACACCGGAGGCCTATCTCACTAGCCGAACGTCCTCTTCTCTAATCTGCCTAATCCCCGCTACCCACCGGCTCATAACCAAATCATATATGCAGTAACAATATTTATGTATTTATTTTACCCTCAATGTCAAATGGCATTACAGAGGGTGGTGGGTTGTTACAAAAAATTTACTGAACAAAAAGCAGTGAATATGGTTAGATTTCTAAAAGAGATCTCTTATAAATACAATATTTTCGCATACATTTATAATATTATGTCTCAGCTAAAACAGCACAGAACCTATGTATACCATGTCAGCTAATTCAACAAAAAAACCTATTATACAATGTTAGCTGATGTATCATGGAACAAGTTGTTATCACTTATAGCGATAATGTCACCAGGAAGTCTGTTCCACTCTTTTGATGCTCGAGGCAAAAATGAATTGAAGAACGTTTTGGTGTTGCATGAAGGGATGCCTACTTTAAGATAGTGAACAAAGCGTTGGTTATGTGCTAAGGGTGAAGAATTAGTTCGTCATGCAGGAAGAGATGATGGTACGTGTTCAAAAACGGAGTGCAAGGAAACTTTCCTTGGTGGAAGTACTCCTGGTTCTGTTATAATTACACAATATAAAACGAACGGAGTTCTTCTAAACAAGTGGAACAGAAGTTACCAGATTATTATAGGTGGGGTTCCACATGGCTGTAGCATATTCTAGTTTATAGCGTATTAGTGTTACATGAAGCTGCAGTTTTAAGCCACATGGAGCATCAAAAAGGCTACGTCGTAAATAGCCAAGTATGCGGGTAGCATTGATTATTATGTATTCAGTATGAGGGGACCAGTTTAGAATAGTTGTTATGTGAACTCCAGGATATTTATAGGAGTTATAGGAATCCAGAAGAATGTTATTATGACAGCAAATAGGCGAGGTAGTAGAGGTTTTTGATATATGCATGATTTTGCACTTTTTAGTGTTGTGGTCGATGAGCTATTTTTCACGTACGCCAGTTAGATAGAGCGTTAAAATCAGCTTGCAATATGTTTATATCATTCTCATTAGTAGTTTCTTGAAAAATCACACAGTCATCAGCAATAAAATGAACGTTTCATGATACAACTGATGAGAGGTATTTATTATAAATAAAAAAAGAACAGGAAGCCTATGACAAATCCTTGCAGAATGCCGGAATGAACTACGTGAAAAGATGAGTTGTAACTGTTGCAGTAACGCATTGTGCTCTCTTAGTGAGAAAGCACTCAATCCACAGTTTGTTACCGTCAAGACTTAGTTGGTGCAGCTTGTAAAGTAGCAGTCTATGGCAAACCTTGTCAAAAGCTCTTGTGAAACCTAAAATATTGCAGTCGGCATGGTATAAGTTTTTAAGAATGTGATGTAAGTGATAAATGACTGCTAATAACTGTGTTTCACAACAATACTTTTTACTAAAGCTATGTTGTGTAGAAGTTAAAAATGAATATGATTTCAAAAATTTACTCTCTTTGTAAATATACTAACTAAATAAGTGGGACGATAATTGTTTGGACAATGTTTATTACCCGATTTATAGAGTAGAAGGACTTTGTCGATTTTTCATTGACTAGGAATAGTATAAGTATGCAGTGACTGTTGGAAAATGTTTGTTAGTACAATAAAATTGTAGGCACAAATACTTTTAAAAAGGAATTCTATTGTTACCATCATAACCAGGAGGTTAATCTATTTTAAGTGATTCACTGACGCGTACAACTCCAACGGTTCCAATAATCATTGATGACATGGGCGACTAATTGTGTAAAATTGCGCTAGGTAAATTATTGCGGTTATCTAATGTAAATTTTTCGATTAAATATTTGTTAGGAACAGCAGCGCAATTACCTTCACAAGTTTCGTTACCGAATGAGTCAATCAAGAAATTATGGTTGTCGGACAGCAGCCTATTTACTCGGCAGAACTTTTTGCGTTAGTTTGTAACATGGACGGAAAAGCGTTAGTAAGAAAGTTATCTATAGAGGATTTATTTGCAGTTATGTAGATGTATGATGCAGATTTGTAGGCAACCAACCGGGGGTGGTTAGTCGGTAAACAATTTGCGGCACGATAAAAACTTTTCTTTTTGTTATATAAACGTTTAATGTGAGCTTTCTGCCATGACACACGCGCGTTAGATATGACGGTACGGCAAGGAGAATACTTCATGATTTGTCAATCAGCATCAGCTGCAAATATATTCCAGTTATACTGCACTGAACGGTTATTCATACTGCTTAAAAATGTGCCTAGAAGATTTGATAGTTCACTGTTAATCGTTTAAAAGTTTGTTTTCTTACTGTGCTGTATCGTTTTATTTTTTTATCTGCTTTAGCACAGGGTGCATTAAATGAAAATGATAGTAATGATTGATCACTAATGGCTGTTGTACAGCTTATAGCGGCAACAAAGTCTGGTTGATTTCTTAATATCAGGTAGAGAATCCTTGCACTGCTGGTAGTCTCCTTGGGGACGTTACTACTTCTGTCGGAGAAAACACTCAACATAGACTAATAAATTTTCTCGTCTGTGACGAAGATGTTGAAGAGTAAGGTGCGTTTGCATTGCATAATTACAAAAGTTAAAATATCCGAGCAGAAACAAAGGATGTGATAAAGATCGTGTGCACTTAGTATTAATTGCGTCATGAAGTTCATCGGCAAAAGCTAAAGATGAAGAGGGAAGTTGGAAGCGTATTTCTAATAATATAATGTGGTTGCCGATAGTTACTATAGCTTAAAATAGCTCTAGTTCAGTAATAATATGGATATAGCAAGAAGGAATGCTTTGTTGAAAAGAACGCCGCCTCCCATCCGATTTCAATTGTATATGGGAAAATGGTTTGCGTCATCCAAGATTTCTTGATTACGGATATGTGCATGATTGGATGTAAAAACAGCGCAAAAATACATACAAACACGCAAGAAGAGACAACAAGGTGCTGAACTTGCAAATAATTTTTATTAGAAGGAACACAAACATATATCAGACAGAAGACTTAGTCACATGGCACAACATGGTGGCTGCGCAGCTGAGCTAACAGGGTACAAATAAGAAAGTAATCACAAAAAATCGACACTTACGTAAACACTCAAGAAAAGAAAAGATAAAAGGAATAATGATCACATCTATTTGCAAAAACATGCGTGACCATCGAAAATACTAACAATCGCTTTAACCCGACAGCACTGGATCCAGGCATCCAACCTCATTTTCCCCAATTGCCACGGACCGTTTGCTCACGCATCTTTCTCTCTCAATTTCGATGTAAAGAGACTCCATCACCTCTTTAGTACATTTGTCCGGATGGCCAAAGAAGCAAGTGCTTTTGTCCACCAATGGATGGCAGCCACACTCCTTGTAATGAGCTGGCAAGTGCAATCCGTCTTTGTATATTTACTCTGTTTTTACATCCAAACACGAACCACCAACTACCCCAACTTTCGCTTCTCATGTGCACGAAGCCACGTTTCAATCAAAGCAATTATCTTTGCAATGCATATATCAATACCTTATGGTAAGGAGTTTTGTTCAGCACACTTCTAACGTTGGAAAAATGAACGGACACCTGAAGGTATGATTTTCTGTCACCTACCCTGGCACAACCCTAAGAAATGCGTTCCGTTAAGAAGGCCGCGCATTATCTGTCACCTTTTGATAAACCGATACGTTTTCTTACATCTATAACTTTATCGCACTCCATAGAAAATACATGTAAAACTTTTAATTAGTATTAACTTGTAACGCAGCTTGAGTGATGAAGAACCGGGCTGAGCTTTTTCAAAGTTGTTAGGTTTTCTTTTTACGCCCCGCCGCGGTGGTCTAGTAGCTAAGCTACTTGGCTGCTGACCCGCAGGTCGTGGGATCAAATCCCGGCTGTGGTGGCTGCATTGCCGATAGAGGTGGAAATGCTGTAGGTCCGTGTGCTCAGATCTGGATGCACGTTAGAGAGCCCCGGGTGGTCGAAATTTCCGGAGCCCTCCACTACGACGTCAATCATAATCATATGGTAGTTTTGGGACGTTAAACCCCATATATCAATCAATCATCAGTAGGCTTTTCTACGTGCCTGCCCTGTGGCAACAGAAAAATCTTCGCCGACTTAGATGTTTTAGATGCGGAAGCATCTTATACTCGCGCCTTGTAGTGCGCCGTCCTCGCCGTCCGCACCGCTTCTCGAACATTCGACAGCTGACGCGCGCGCATTCGCCGTCGCGCCGTCGCCCACCATCTGTGCCGCGCGCGCTTCTCCTTGAGAACATTCGACAGCTGACAGCGCATGCGCCGTCGCGCCGTCGCCATCTGTGCCGCGCGCGCGCTTCTCTTTCGAGAACATTCGACAGCTGACAGCGCATGCGCCGTCGCGCTGTATATATACTCAAGGTCGGCGCTCGCTCGCTCAGTTGCCGCTCGTCGGTTGGTTTGTACGGCGCGTCGACGTCCAAGGTCGCGGTGAAATGAATTCCAACGAATCCACAAACACAATGATCGACGTCCCTTTGACCAGCGCCGCCCTTTCGCATACGTGTGTACGTGTTCACTCAATAACACCCCCTCCTACAACCACGTTAACCAATTTAGCCATCGACCCAAGTAAGTCGCAATTTAACACCCCATTTCACAACCACGTTAACCAATTTAGCTATCGACTCATGTAAGTCGCACTTTAACACTCCGTTAACCAATTATATGCTCCGCATCCTTCTCAGTGTTCCCCCGAGGGAAGCTGCGGGCATTTTTTTAATCTTTAGTTGATAGTGCAGTGACAGTGCTTTCCCTCTTGTTTTGAAGTTATTGAACTTAGCGGCGACAATAGGGTGGCATTAATAGGTGAGTGGTTGCCCAACTCGTGCACGCTTTTAAATGACCGCCTGGGATAACTGTCAAGAACAGCAAAATAGAATTTTTCAATTTTGTTTCCGTATGACGCCAGGTTTTTTTAGAGTCTGGAACTCCATGAAAGATCAAATTGTCCCTATTGGACCTGTCCTCTACCTTGGTTAGTCTAGATTGCACATGGGAATACTCGTCAGTAAGTGCTTTCACACTTATTTGCATACTTGTTAGTTCTCCCATCATACTACCCAGTTTATTAGATTTTTTTCTACCAGTTCGTCCAGTCGCTTCCGGACACCAGTAATTTCAGCATGATTGTTTCTTTGTCCGGCTTTATTTGCTTTGGCATTAGTAGCAAGCTCCGACTGACACTTCAAGCTCTGTAAACAAACGCGAGTGGACATCTTTCAACATATGGAATAAAATCTTCAATTCTTTGACAGTGTTTACGGCTAAGTCTTTGTGCTGTAGATCGGGTATTGGCCGCAGGGTTAGTTTCAATATCACCGGAACAAAGCAAATTGTAAGCCATTGAAGAACATTCGCACTGAGTCTCGCAGAACATCCGGGAGCGCGGTAAGAGCAGTAAACAGCGGTTGTTAGATCTTCTAGCGCGTAGTGAAGAAGTACACACCTGCATGGCGACAAAACAGTGGCTTAGAGCTGTGCGAAGACGACTGCTCTCGTGCCCACTGAAGGGGGCGTCCAGGTGTTTCTTCATAGAGCTGTCCGTGGTGATTGCTGTTGTTGTCGATGGGCCTGGTCGATCATCCAAGAGTACCCAGGGGGAGTGAATGCTTCGCATGCGTTGAACGGCTACACTGACGAGGTTTGTTCTCAATAGCGGCGCACCTACTTGCACCAAGCCAGCTAAACAAGTTGATAACCACGGCAGGATAATCGCAAGAAAGGCTTGCATGATGAAAACATAATGGCTTAGAGATGTGCGAAGACCACTGCTTTCGTACCCGAAAATTCTCAGCAGTTGCACTTCACCACCTTAACATTTTAAGCTCACCAGTTCAAATAGGATCACGAAGTTCACATTCGTCCGTTCGTTTACGTTCGAAGCCCGCAAGCACAAAAATAGGCAAATTTGTGTACTACATATCACTCCCATGTTCGCTGAAAGATCGCAGCATCAGAGTCACTTCTAGTTAATTTCAGAAGACTAGAGATTGCGCCACCTTAGAGCGCTGAATCGAAGTAGAGCGTCATTCACAAGCGCTCACGAACGTCGACAGTTAACGCTCCACACGGTCGAAAATCAATCTTGTAAGACCACAGCCTCTAAAACACTGCCGAGCTGATATACACTTCAATGCGGAACAGACCCCGTTTTCTGAAAGGACAGCACCCTAAGCAATACTTCGCATTCACCGTTATCTCACAGTAGGCTGGTCGTGCAAAAACGTGCATATTTAGAGGTGCATGAACACTAATGAGCACGTGTGCAATGGCTCGTGTATCGCACACGTATTCCATAGCTCAACAGCATGCGCTTGAATGAATGAATCACCTATACAAAGATCAAGAGCCTAAGCAAGTCGCAGATCACCTCCTCTTCACGGATCAACTGGTCAAAGTACAGGTCATGCACAAAGAAGCAATCTGAAGGAAACCAAGAAGGTTCTCTTAAAAGACTAGAAGGTATAATAAAAAGCCGCTATCCAAGAGGCAAAGCTTAATTGTGGAACTTTGTCAAATTTTAGCGAATATGAAGTGGAGTTGGAGCGACTTCGAGCAATTCGTCGTTACGCCGAACGACGTTATAGGCCCACAAAATTCATTTACGGTTTGATGAAGACGAGACGTCTACAAAAGAAGACTCAACGTCGAATAAATACTCTACAGTCACTACGATGAAAGTCATTATGTGAGTGAGTCGCTCAATCCCCACAAACCTCTTTCGCAAATATGGAGAATAATCCGTGGCCAACGAACAATGCCACAACAACATCGCCCATTCAAATGCCTTGCTCCCCACCAAAGCCGACGTGAAATCGATGTAGCAAAAGAATTCTTCGCCAGGGTTGCCAACCAAGGGACTGCAATCACCGTGAGAAACCTACAAAACGCACCGATGTCTAGAGACACTCGGATGATTATTATGTTTTGTCTAGAGGAGCTTGAGGCAGCATTGGCAGCAAGCACTCGTCATCTCCTGGACCTGACCGAGTCACGTACCCCTTGCTAACCTAGAAAAAACAGCTCGGCGTGCCCTTTTAGCTGTATGTAAAGACTCGTGGAGCAACGGTTTGGTTCCTCCTTCGTGAAAATGCAGCCGCCTTGTGCCCCTGCTCAAACCAGGCAAATCGCCATTGGACATGGTCTCTAATCGCCCCATCGCGCTTGCCAGCTGTTTTGAAAAGGTGATTGAGAAAATGGTGCTGAATCGCCTAGAGTGGTACCTGAAACAAAACATACCCCGTTGTTTTGACCGGCTTTCGATTTGGATGGTCTTCCATAGACAATGTTGTTGACCTAGTCACGTCTGTAGAAAAGCAGAAAAGCCTGAAGAGATTATCAACGGCAGTGTTCTTGGATGTTAAGGGCGCATATGACAATGTATTACTTGAAACCATCTTTGACACCTTGGGCAACATTGGAGTGGGGGGGCCGCGTATACCGATAGATCTACAGTTATTCGAAGGACAGAACCTTCTTTGTTCAGACAGAAGATAGGGAAACAAGGCACCATTATACTTATCATGGTGTACCTCAACGTGGGGTCTTAAGCCCCATACTTTTCAACCTTGCGCTCATCGGCTTCGTTGACGTTCTGCCGCAATCCGTGCAGCTCTCGATCTACGCAGACGACAAATGCATCTGGCCATCAGTGGTCACGCTTCTACACGAACGAGACAGGCTTCAGAGAGTGGCTACACTGACGTCAAACTACCTTTTAGGACGAAGACTTGAGGTGTCATTTAAGAAATGCTCACTGGTTGCGTTTTTGCGCAAGGCAATAACACCATACGTCGTCAAAATTAATAGACACACAATCAGGTACCAAAAAACACGGTTTCCTGGGAATAACAATAGATCTGGACTTGTCTTGGAGCCCTCACATCGCTTTCATGAGAAAGAAACTTACCATGATTACCAACTTTCTAAGGTTTTTGCGGCAAACTCTTGGGGTGCATCGGTATACGAGCCATGCTTCAACTACACGCTGCACTTTTTCTCAGTTTCATGCGCTATAGCCTACCTGTGTTCGGATATTTGAATAACAAACGTACGTGTCCCCCAGTCAATACAAGCTCAAGCACTGAGAATATGCCTCGGGCTTCCGAGATGCGCATCCTCAGCAGTGACTGTCACAATCGCTCATGAACACCCTATCACAACCTAAATTCATGTCAATGCTTTAAGAACGCACATAAGACACGCCACCCGGATTCAATTGCATCACCTCGCCTCCCTTCGAACTTCCAGGCCGCGCTCTGCGTTCTGCACTATTATTGCTTCACATCGCATGGTAATTCCCGCAAACTTCAGGCACGCAGAAAGACCGTCGTTTCGATCGTGGTGTCTACATCCACTGGAAGCCGTGACAACCATCCCCGAAATGCGAAAAAAAGTTTGTCAAAGTCAGCCCTAAAACAAACAATATTAGTGTTTCTGTTTGAGAAACACAGTGAACGCATTCATATTTACACAGATTGGTCAATTACTTAAGCAAGCTCAAATGGTGCAGTGATAATTCCGGATAAATCCGTCACGACATAGTTCAGGAGATCGCATCTGACATAATCCACGACTTCAGAACTCGCCGCAATTCGGCGCCCTGGAGTTCCTAGTTAAAGAACCGCAGCAGACATGGCCAATCTTATTGGACTCCAAAGCAACCCTCCAGGGCATTGCCTCGCCATATCGTTACGGACCAAATGAACAGCTAGTCGCTGCAAAAAGACTGCTTCATCACCGGGCTATATAAAAACAACATGACATAGCGTATCAATGAAAACCGGGCCACTGCAGCATCGATGGAGACGATCGTGCAGGTGAAGCAGTGCGATCTGGTCATAATGATGCCCCTCGTGCAGCTATACCAATATCAGAAACGGATGCCGCTACAAGCCTTTGATCACTAGCACGAGAACTAACACGCGCTCAGTGGAATTCACCGGCATTCACCAACGTCCGCCTTTGTAAATTGGACCCACACCTGCAGCTCTGTCTTCCATCAGGAATAAGCAGAGCTGAGGAGCTGAGGATTGGAGTGGCCTTGAGAAATGCATATTTGTTTCGAATCGGAATGACCAGCAGCCGGACATGCGACAACTGTGGCTGTGCGGACACATTACACAATTTTCTATCTTCTTGGCGAACGTCCTCGCTTCAGTGCGCCAAGAAAAGAACTGTCGAAAGTTTGAGACATACAAGACAATCGCCAATTGTCAAAAGAAAGGGTATTAGGACACTGGCCGAGACCATTATCGGCACGCAAGGCGAGAGCGTTGTTGCACTTCCTACGGGTAAGTGGTCTAAGGCATTCTTCAACGTCTCTTTTCTCTTTCGTTTTGTTCCCCTTACCCCATTCCCCAGCAGAGGGTAGCCAGCTGGTCTGAGAACTGGCTAACCTCCCTGTCCTTCCTCCTTCAATCCTCCTCCTTACGAAGAACTGCGTAGAAGAAAATCGCACAGCACCAGGGAAGCAGTGCCTTCTAGGGACTCCACAGGAAGCACTGCCGTTTCAGCGTCCTACGCCTAGTTATTAATTTACGCATGAGCACTTATCGACCATACGCATCTCCATTCAATTGTACACGTCATTTGTAATACTAAATGCGAACCATTTCCTAGCGAAATTTGGTGACATTGAGTGCATCTATCTATCTATCTATCTATCTATCTATCTATTATATCTATCTATCTATCTATCTATCTATCTATCTATTTATCTATATAGATGCTCGCGACTCTCTGCTCTCTTGGCCGTTTCAATAATGGTATCAATACCAAACTTGGTATGGCATAACATGGTGATATGACGAGTATTACTGACTAGTCATAACATGAAACTCATGACATGTATTTCATATATGTCATAAATTGCATTTCATGGTGTTGCTGCTCTTGTGGTGGTTTCGATCAGATCAGAAACTGGTATGGTACAAGACTGCTTGGCGAACGCAAGTGACAGCCCCTTACATGGAAATCATTACATGCATGTCATGTAACAAACTGACTACATGCCACACTCATGATGCCCTCGTGGCCCTTTCACTAGCTTCAAACACACCAATTTGGTATTACGTAACGCGAACGGACGACGAAGGTAAATGAACGTCAAAACATGATAATCATGACATGCTTGTCATGTGAAACATCACTACAAGCTACACTCATAGGGCGATCACGTTCGTTTCGCTATTTTCAAATATTCCAAAGTTGGTGTTACGTGACGTCAATGGATGACAAAATGTGTGATTGGTGCAAACATAATAATCCTGACATGCTTGTCATGTAAGAAAATGATAACATACCTTGCTCGTGATACGCTCGCGGCCGTTTCGCTAGCTTCACATATTCTAAATTCGGTATTACGTGACGTGCATTTACGATGAAGCTAATGACACGTCCAAACATGATAATCATGTCATGCGTGTTGTGTAAAACATGACTGCATGCTGCGCTCATAGTGCCCTGGCGGCCGTTTCGCTAGCTCAACATATACCAAATTTGGTATCACGTGGCATGCATTGACTACAAAAGTAAATGACACGTCCAAACATAATAATCATGATATGTGTGTCACGCAAAAACATCGCTACGAGCTACGCTCCTAGCGTGCTCACGTCCGTTTCACTAGCACCACATATAATTTTTTTTATTAGGTGACGAGAATGGATGACGAAAGTAAATGACACGTCCAATCGCGATAATCATTACGTGCGTGTCATAAAATATGACTACATGGTCGTTTCGCTAGCTCCAGAAATACCGAATTTGTGGACCTGAGAGCTTCGCTAATTTCTGGGCCACGCATACGTTACCGTGGTTACGCCACCGATGGCGACGGCAGGAGCGACATCGCTTAACACCGGAACGGGCATTTAGGGCACGGGGTGCACTCTAAAACAGAAAAAAAGCACGACATTTACAATTTTTTTCGGGGGGGAGGGGACATAATACACAGAATACTACATTCCAGTGCCTATACCAAATTTGTAGGCGTACTACAAAAAATAGGAAAACAATTTTTATGCAATAAATCTACCGTATTATAATCTCTAGCACTTAGGTGTTTGCAGTTACATACATGTTTATGTCACCATACAATACTGAGTGTTATATTTTTTGTTTCAGTGATGAAAAGTCAATGTCGTAGCATGTGATAGGTATAAATTGTTCTACACCTCGGCAGTTTCTATAATTCGGAGCTCCTTGTATTGGTTGTTTTATGTGTTGGCATGAATTTAGAAAGACATTTTAGGGTTCTTAGTGATATATTTTTGTAAATGTTTGGCATCGGTATCACGTTCTGTTTTTTTTGTGGGGGGGGAGGGGGGCAGAGGACTAGTTGGCTTTAAGTAAGGGGCATTTTGACTGAAACGGCAGCTGCTTTCAAACGGGTGGAAACGGGAACTGTTTGGTTTGCACCCGTCAAGCCAATATGGGGACATATCTCAATAAACGTCAATATTATGCTCTTTATACGTACGGACGATGACACTGAGGGAAATAGAGATTAGAAGTAGATACTAAAGCAGAGAAATGCAATTAAAACAAAATACAGTTGTATATACAATACAGTTGTCTATGGTGAGTGTTTTACAAAGAGGCTTTCGGATGTTTTTCGACAGTTAACTTTATTTCGCATTTTATCCGGAAGCAATTGTTATCGCCGGAAGAGATTTGTGGTGATGGATTGATGAAATCTGTAATCTAGACCCTAAGAGCAGCATCCTGTGAGCCATTTGTGGCAGGTGTGCCAATAGGCTAGGAACAGGTAACGCCCACAACACCAAAGCAATCTTTGTACCGGGCCTGCAGGATTGAAAGAGAAATCTGTGCAAGTTTAACACCGACAACACACCACAAACAGAAATTGACTCTTACTACCAGTTAATTTCGTTCATGTGCGTGCCGAGTTTTTGCGATTTACCTTCAACTTCCCAACTCTCCCCTTGTTAATTGTGTAAAGTTGTTTCGAGAACTGCGGTCTGAACAAAAGTGAGACCAATCAAAAGCATTGGCATCCTTGATTACTAGTGGTTCTATGTCAGTTTGTTATTATTAATTCTATTTGAGCCAATATATAGCCTGCCAAAGGGAAAAAGGAAAGATGAGAGAGAGTTTGGCAGTACGCTTCATACAGGTCTCAAAAAATTTATGTCACGTTATTATGAATATAATTCTATAACGGTCATGTCTTAAAGAAAACGTGGCCGAATCTTTGGTGAATAAGGCTCTCACTTGCAAAACAGTTTGAACGTTGTCTGTCTTGTTGTGTAAACATGGTGTTTGTATTATACTACTGCAAGGTTCCATGCATGAATCACGGTGTTAATTAGCAAGTTATTTATAAGCATGTTCATATTTATAAAATTCTTAATGAGACGTAAGTGAACTATCTTGGCATAATTACCATATTTTTTAACTATTAGTGTCATCTGTTCCTTTTTTTCTATGAGTCAAATGATTTTCGACTTGTTCGTATTTCGATTTCTTCGGAAACCACACTAATTGGTGTACGCCTAAATTGTATATTTATCTTGTCAAGCTCACTTTATATGTGGCCATGCGCATCAATATTTACCAACTTTACTAGACGATACATCAAAACGCATTATTGCGATACTCCTTTTAGATGCGGAAAAACGACGCGATACTCCTTTTAGACGCGATACTCCTTTTAGATGCGGATCTTATACTCGCGCCTTGTAGTGCGCCGTCCGCGCCGTCTGCACCGCTTCTCGAACAGTCGACAGCTGACGCGCGCGCATGCGCCGTCGCGCCGTCGCCCACCATCTGTGCCGCGCGCGCTTCTCCTTCAAGAACATTCGACAGCTGACAGCGCATGCGCCGTCGCGCTGTATATATACTCAAGGTCGGCGCTCGCTCGCTCAGTTGCCGCTCGTCCGTTGGTTTGTACGGCGCATCGACGTCCGAAGTCACCGTGAAATGAATGCCAACGAATCCACAAACACAATGATCGACGTCCCTTCGACCAGCGCCGCCCTTTCGCATACGTGTGTACGTGTTCACTCATTTAACACCCCCTCCAACAACCACGTTAACCAATTTAGCCATCGACCCAAGTAAGTCGCAATTTAATACCCCATTTCACAACCACGTTAACCAATTTAGCCATCGACCCAAGTAAGTGGCACTTTAACACCCCGTTAACCAATTATATGCTCCGCATCCTCCTCAGTGTTCCCCCGAGGGAAGCTGCGGGCAATTTTTTTGAATCCTTTTGCGAATTAGGTAATGGTTTACATCGTTCTTTAGTGAGATGTCATGTTTGTGTTTGTTCGAATACGTATAATTTTGCTTATATTTTATTTCTACCTCTCACTAACTTCACAATATTTTTATTTGTTTTGGTATACGTGCACCTGCACTCGGTGTACGTCTCCTTTTTATGTGGATGGATGTTGCGATACCTTCTCCTTTTTCACAAATATTTAACGTTACATACGGAAGTCCATACACGCCAATCTGTCTTTATTCCCGCTTAATTCTAACGTCTGCGCCTACTGTGCGCACTGATACAGACACTTATATCTAACGGGAAAATGCTGAGGTGTTTATTAGCACTATGCAATGACAGGAGAATCAGACATTCAACCAAATCAAAGCTTCTCAAAGTGTGCGCACCGGTATTTATTTTATGTGAAGTTTACTTGACGTTGTCATGCCAATGAAGATCGTTACAGGTGCGGTGTTACTAAATTTTGCTGCTTTTCGCTTGAAATATCGTGGTGCTTTCCGGGAAATACTTTATCGAGAATTCGAACTTGTTCAGGCGACAAAAATATTGGCAGATCCCACGTACAGTGGGAATTGGGGATATGTGAAGTACGACTTAAGAAGGTTGATATGTCACTTTAATATCAGTACGACGTTACGAGACGGACCCAAGTTTTGCCGTACATGACGTCCATCTCATTATTGCTATGTTCGGACTTGTCATTTACCTTCGATGTCTATTCACGACACGTGATAAGAAATTTGGAATTTGTGGAGCTAGCGAAACGACCATGTAGTCATACTTTATGACACGCACGTAATGATTATCGTCAATGGACGTGTTATTTACTTTCGTCATCCGATCTCGTCACCTAATAAAAAAAATTTTATATGTGGTGCTAGCAAAACGGAGGCGAGCACGCTAGGAGCGTAGCTCGTAGCGATGTTTTTGCGTGACACACACATCATGATTATCATGTTTGGACCTGTCATTTACTTTTGTAGTCAATTCATGTCACGTGATACCAAATTTGGTATATGTTGAGCTAGCGAAACGGCCAACAGCGCACTATCAGCGCAGCATGTAGTCATGTTTTACACAACACGCATGACATGATTATCATGTTTGGACGTGTCATTTACCTTCATCGTAAATGCACGTCCCGTAATACCGAATTTAGAATATGTGAAGCTAGCGAAACGGCTGCGAGCGGATCACGAGCAAGCTATGTTGTAATTTTCTTACATGACAAGCATGTCATGATTATTATGTTTGCACCCATCACACACCTTTGTCATCCATTGAAGTCACGTAACACCAACATTGGAATATTTGAAGATAACGAAACGAACGTGATCGCCCTATGAGTGTAGCATGTAGTGATGTTTCACATGACAAGCATGTCATGATTATCATGTTTGGACGTTCACTTACGTTCGTCGTCCGTTCGCGTTACGTAATACCAAATTGGTGTGTTTGAAGCTAGTGAAATGGCCACGAGGGCACCATGAGTGTGGCATGAAGTCAGTTTGTTACATGACATGCATGTAATGATTTCCATGTAAGGGGCTGTCACTTGCGTTCGCCAAGCAGTCATGTACCATACCAGTTTCTGATCTGATCGAAACCACCACAAGAGCAGCAACATCATGAAATGCAATGTATGACATTTATGAAATACATGTCATGACTTTCACGTTATGACTAGTCAGTAAAACTCGCCATATCGCCATGTTATGCCATACTAAGTTTGGTATTCATACCATTATTGAAACGGCCAAGAGAGCAGAAAGTCGCGAGCGTCCAAATAGATAGATAGATAGATAGATAATAGATAGATAGATAATAGATAGATAGATAATATAGATAGATAGATACAGATAGATAGATAGATAGATAGATAGATAGATAGATAGATAGATAGATGCACACAAAGTAGCCGAAGTTCGCTAGAAAATTGTGCGCATTTATTATTACAAATGACGTGTACATTCGAATGGAGATGCGTATGGTCTATAAGTGCTCATGCGTAAATTAATAACTAGGCGTAGGACGCTGAAACGGCAGTGCTTCCTGTGGAGTCCCCAGAAGGCACTGCTTCCCTGGTGCTGTGCGATTTTCTTCTACGCAGTTCTTCGTAAGGAGGAGGAGGATTGAAGGAGGAAGGACAGGGAGATTAGCCAGTTCTCAGACCAGCTGGCTACCCTCTGCTGGGGAATGGGGTAAGGGGAATAAAAGGATAAAGAAAAAGAGACGTTGAAGAACGCCTTAGATTACTTGCCCGCAAGAAGTGCAACAACGCTCTCGCCTTGTGTGCCGATAATGGTCTCAGCCAGTGTCCTAAAACCTTTTCTTCCGACAATTGGCGATTGTCTAGTATTTTTCAAACTTTCGACTGTTCTTTTTTTGGCACACTGAAGCGATGTCGATCGCAGAGAAGATGGGAAAATGTGTCCGCGCAACCACAGTTGTCGCATGTCCGGCTGCTGGTCATTCCGATTCGAAAAAAATAGGCATTCTTATAGGCCACCCCAATCCTCAGCTCCTCAGCTCTGGTTATTCCTGATGGAAGACGGAGCTGCAGGTGTGGGTCCAATTTACAAAGGCGGATGTGGGTGAATGCCGGTGAATTCCACTGAGCGCGTGTTAGTTGTCGTGCTAGTGATCGAAGGCTTGTAGCGGCATCCGTTCTTGATAATGGTGTAGCTGCACGAGGGGCATCATTATAAGCAGATCGGACTGCTTCACCTGCACGATCGTCTCCATCGATGCTGCAGTGGCCCGGTATTCATTGATACGCTATGTCATGTTGTTTCTATATAGCCCGGTGATGAAGCAGTCTTTTTGCAGCGACTAGGTGTTCATTTGGTCCGTAACAATATGGCGAGACAATGCCCTGGTGGGCTGCTTTGGAGTCCAATAAGATTGGCCATGTCCGCTGCGGTTCTTCAACTAGGAACTCCAGGGCGGCATGAGTGGCGGCGAGTTCTGAAGTCGTGGATTATGTCAGATTCGATGTCCTGAACTATATCGTGACGGATTTATCCGGAATTATCACTGAACCATTTGAGCTTGCTTAAGTAATTTACCAATCTGTGTAAACGTGAATGCGTCCACTTTGTTTCTCAAACAGAAACAGTAATGTTGTTTGTTTTAGGTCTGACTTTGACAACTTTTTTTTCGCAGCTCAGGGATGGTTGTCACGGCTTCCACTGGATGTAGACACCTCGATGGAAACGACGGTCTTTCTGCGTGCCTGAAGTTTGCGGGAGTTACCATGCGATGTGGAGCAATAATAGTGCAGAACGCAGAGAGTGGCCTGGAAGTTCGAAGGGAGGCGAGGTGATGCAATTGAATCCGGGTGGCGTGTCTTATGTGCGTTCTTAAAGCACCGAGACGAATTTAGGTCGTGATAGGGTGTTCATGAGCGATTGTGACAGTCACTGCTGAGGATGCGCATCTCGGAAGCCCGAAGCATAATCTCAGTGCTTGAGCTTGTATTGACTGGAGGACACGTACGTTTGTTATTCAAATTTTGCCGAACACTGGTAGGCTATAGCGCATGAAACTGAAAAAAAAGTTCAGTGTAGAGTTGAAGCATGGCTCGTATACCGATGCACCCCAAGAGTTTGCCTCAAGAAACCTTAGAAACCTTAGAAATTGGGTAATTATGGTAAGTTTTTTTTTCATGAAAGCGATGTGAGGGCTCCTCGACAAGTCCAGATCTAATATTATTCCAAGGAAACGGTTTTTTTTTGATACCTGATTGTGTGTCTATTAATTTTGACGACGTATGGGGTCATTGCCTTGCGCAAAAACGCAACAGTGAGCATTTGTTAAATGACAGCTCAAGTCTTCGTCCTTAAAGGTAGTTTGACGTCAGTGTAGCCGCTCTCTGAAGCCTGTCTCGTTCGTGTAGAAGCGTGACCACTGATGGCCAGATGCATTTGTCGTCTTGGTAGATCGAGAGCTGCACGGATTGCCGCAGAACGTCAACGAAGCCGATGAACGCAAGGTTGAAAAGTGTAGGGCTTAAGACCCCACGTTGAGGTACACCATGATAAGTATAATGGTGCCTTGTTTCCCCATCTTCTGTCTGAACAAAGAAGGTTCTGTCCTTCGAATACCTGTAGATCTATCGCTAGACGCGGCCCCCCACTCCAATGTTGCCCAAGGTGTCAAAGATGGTTTCAAGCAATACATTGTCATCTGCGCCCTTAACATCCAAGAACACTGCCGTTGATAATCTCTTTAGGCTTTTCTGCTTTTCTACAGACGTGACAAGGTCAACAACACTGTCTATGAAAGACCATCCAACTCGAAAGCCGGTCAAAACAACAGGGTATATGTTTTGTTCCAGGTACCACTCTAGGCGATTCAGCACCATTTTCTCAATCACCTTTTCAAAACAGCTGGCAAGCTCGATGGGCGATAAGAGACCATGTCCAATGGCGATTTGCCTGGTTTGAGCAGGGGCACAAGGCGGCTGCATTTTCACGAAGGAGGAACCAAACCGGTACTCCACGAGTCTTTGTATACAGCTAAAAGGGCACGCCGAGCTCTTTGTCCTAGGTTAGCAAGGGTTACGTGACTCGGTCGGGTCCAGGAGATGACGAGTGCTTGCTGCCAATGCTGCCTGAAGCTCCTCTAGACAAAACATAATGTTCATCCGAGTGTCCCTAGACATCGGTGCGCTTTGTAGGTTACTCACGGTGATTTCAGTCCCTTTGTTGGCAACCCTGGCGCAGAAGTCTTCTGCTACATCGATTTCACGTCGGCTTAGGTGGGGAGCAAGGCATTTGAATGGGCGATGTTGTTGTGGCAATGTTCGTCGGCCACGGATTATTCTCCATATTTACGAAAGAGGTTTGTGGAGATTGAGCGACTCACATATTGACGTTCATCGTAGTGACCGTAGAGCATTTATTCGACGTTGAGTCTTCTTTTGTAGACGTCTCGTCTTCATCAAACCGTAGATGAATTTTGTGGGCCTATAACGTCGTTCGGCGTGACGACGAATTGCTCGAAGTCGCTCCAACTCCACTTCATATTCGCTGAAATTTGACAAATTTCCACCATTTAACTTTGCCTCTTGGATAGCGGCTTTTTATTATACCTTCTAGTCTTTTAAGAGAACCTTCTTGGTTTCCTTCACATTGCTTCTTTGTGCATGACCTGTACTTTGACCAGTTGATCTGTGAAGAGGAGGTGATCTGGGACTTGCTTAGGCTCTTGATCTTTGCACAGGTGATTCATTCAATCAAGCGCATGCTGTTGAGCTATGGCATACGTGTGCGATACACGAGCCATTGCACACGTGTTCATTCGTGCTCATGCACCTCTAAATATGCACGTTTTTACACGACCAGCCTACTTGGAGATCAAGGTGAATTCGATGTGTTACTTAGGGTGCTGTCCTTCCTGAAAACGGGGTCTGTTCCGCATTGAAGTGTATTTTAGCTGCGCAGTGTTTTAGAGGTTGTGGTCTTACAAGATTGATTTTCGACCGTATGGAGCATTGACTGTCGACGTTCGTGAGCGCTTGTGAATGACGCTCTACTTCGATTTAGCGCTCTAAGGTGGCGCAATCTCTAGTTTTCAAAAATTAACTAGAAGAGATTTTAGTGCTGCAATCGTTCAGCAACCATGGGAATGATATGTAGTACACAAATGTGCCTATTTTAGATGCGGAAGCATCTTATACTCGCGCCTTGTAGTGCGCCGTCCGCACCGCTTCTCGAACATTCGACAGCTGACGCGCGCGCATGCGCCGTCGCGCCGTCGCCCACCATCTGTGCCGCGCGCGCTTCTCCTTCGAGAACATTCGACAGCTGACAGCGCATGCGCCGTCGCGCCGTCGCCATCTGTGCCGCGCGCGCGCTTCTCCTTCGAGAACATTCGACAGCTGACAGCGCATGCGCCGTCGCGCTGTATATATACTCAAGGTCGGCGCTCGCTCGCTCAGTTGCCACTCGTCCGTTGGTTTGTACGGCGCGTCGACGTCCGAAGTCGCCGTGAAATGAATGCCAACGAATCCACAAACAGAATGATCGACGTCCCTTCGACCAGCGCCGGCCAAACTGTTGGCGGAACCGCTTCCGCATCCTCCTCAGTGTTCCCCCGAGGGAAGCTGCGGGCAATTTTTGTGCTTGCGGGCTTCGAACATAAAAGATCAGACGAGTCTGATCTTCGTGGTCCTATTTGAACTGGTTAGCTTAAAATGTTAAGGTGGTGAAGTGCAACTGCTGAGAATTTTCGGGTACGAAAGCAGTGGTCTTCGCACATCTCTAAGCCATTATGTTTTCACCATGCAAGCCTTTCTTGCGATTATCCTGCCGTGGTTATCAACTTGCTAAGCTGGCTTGGTGGAAGTAGGTGCGCCACTATTGACAACAAACCTCGTCAGTATAGCCGTTCAACACATGCGGAGCATTCACTCCCCCTGGGTACTCTTTGATGATCGACCAGGCCCATCGACAACAACAGCAATCACCACGGACAGCTCTAAGAAGAAACACCTGAACGCCGCCTTCAGTGAACTCGAGAGCACTGGTCTTCGCACAGATCTAAGCCACTATTTCGTCGCCACGCAGGTGTGTACTTCTTCACTACGCGCTAGAAGACCTAACAACCGCTGTTCACTGCTCTTACCGCGCCCACGGATGTTCTGCGAGACTCATTGCGAATGTTTTTCAATGGCTTACACTTTGCTTAGTTCTGGTGATTTTGAAACTAACCCTGCGGCCAATAACCGAACCACCGCACAAAGATTTAGCCGTAGACACTGTCAAAGAATTGAAGCTTTCATTCCATAGGTTGAAAGATGTCCACTCGCGTTTTTTACAGAGCTTGAACTGTCAGTCGGAGCTTGCTACTGATGTCAAAGCAATTAAAGCCGGACAAAGAAACAATCATGCTGAAATTACTGGTATCCGGAAGCGACTGGACGAACTTGAAGAAAAAAATCTAATAAATTGGGTAGTATGATGGAAGAACTAACAAGTATGCAAAAAAGTGTGAAAGCACTTACTGACGAGTATTCCCATGTGCAATCTAGACTAACCAAGCTAGAGGACACGTCCAATAGGGACAAATTGATCTTTCATGGAGTTCCAGACTCTAAAAAAAACCTGGCATATACCGAAGCAAAAGTGATTAATTTTATTTTGCTGTTCTTTACAGTTTTCCCAGGCAGTCATTTAAAAGCGTGCACCAGTTGGGCAACCACTCACCTACTAAATGCCACCCCATTGTCGCAGCCAAGTTCACTAACTTAAAAACAAAAGGGAAAGCACTGTCACTTCACAATCAACTAAAGATTAAAAACACCTAAGTCGGCGAAGATTTTTCTGTTGCAACGGGGCAGGCACGTAGAAAAGCCTACTGATGATTGATTGATATGTGGGGTTTAACGTCCCAAAACTACCATAGGATTATGAGTGACGTCGTAGTGGAGGGCTCCGGAAATTTCGACCACCTGGGGCTCTCTAACGTGCACCCAGATCTGAGCACACGTGCCTACAGCATTTCCGCCTCTATCGGCAATGCAGCCACCACAGCCGGGATTTAATCCCACGACCTGCGGGTCAGCAGCCGAGTAGCTTAGCTACTAGACCACCGCGGCGGGGTGTAAAAAGAAAACTTAACAACTTTGAGAAAGCTCAGCCCGGTTCTTCGTCACTCAAGCTGCGTTACAAGTTAATACTAATTAAAAATTTTACATGTATTTTCTATGGAGTGCGATAAAGTTATAGATGTAAGAAAACGTATCGATTTATCAAAAGGTGACAGATAATGCGCGGACTTCTTAACGGAACGCATTTACTTAGGGTTGTGCCAGGGTAGGTGACAGAAAATCATACCTTCAGGTGTCCGTTCATTTTTCTAACGTTAGAAGTGTACTGAACAAAACTCTTTACCATAAGGTATTGATACATGCATTGCAAAGATAATTGCTTTGATTGAAACGTGGCTTCGTGCACATGAGAAGCGAAAGTTGGGGTAGTTGGTGGTTCGTGTTTGGATGTAAAAACAGAGCAATTATACAAAGACGGATTGCACTTGCCAGCTCATTACAAGGAGTGTGGCTGCCATCCATTGGTGGACAAAAGCACTTGCTTCTTTGGCCATCCGGACAAATGTACTAAAGAGGTGATGGAGTCTCTTTACATCGAAATTGAGAGAGAAAGATGCGTGAGCAAACGGTCCGTGGCAATTGGGGAAAATGAGGTTGAATGCTGGATCCAGTGCTGTCGGGTTAAAGCGATTGTTAGTATTTTCGATGGTCACGCATGTTTTTGCAAGTAGATATGATCACTATTTCTTTTAGATGCGGAAGCATCTTATACTCGCGCCTTGTAGTGCGCCGTCCGCGCCGCTTCTCGAACATTCGACAGCTGACGCGTGCGCATGCGCCGTCGCGCCGTCGCCCACCATCTGTGCCGCGCGCGCTTCTCCTTCGAGAACATTCGACAGCTGACAGCGCATGCGCCGTCGCGCCGTCGCCATCTGTGCCGCGCGCGCGCTTCTCCTTCGAGAACATTCGACAGCTGACAGCGCATGCGCCGTTGCGCTGTATATATACTCAAGGTCGGCGCTCGCTCGCTCAGTTGCCGCTCGTCAGTTGGTTTGTACGGCGCGTCGACGTCCAAGGTCGCGGTGAAATGAATTCCAACGAATCCACAAACACAATGATCGACGTCCCTTCGACCGGCGCCGCCCTTTTGCATACGTGTGTACGTGTTCACTCATTTAGCACCCCCTCCTACAACCACGTTAACCAATTTAGCCATCGACCCAAGTAAGTCGCAATTTAACACCCCATTTCACAACCACGTTAACCAATTTAGCCATCGACCCAAGTAAGTCGCACTTTAACACCCCGTTAACCAATTATATGCTCCGCATCCTCCTCAGTGTTCCCCCGAGGGAAGCTGCGGGCATTTTTTTTGCTTTTCTTTTCATGAGTGTTTACGTAAGTGTCGATTTTTTATGATTACATTCTTATTTGTACACTGTTAGCTCAGCTGCGCAGCCACCATGTTGTGCCATGTGACTACGTCTTCTGTCTGATATATGTTTGTGTTCCTTCTAATAAAAATTATTTGCAAGTTCAGCACCTTGTCGTCTCTTCTTGTGTGTTTGTATGTATTTTTGCGCTGTTTTTACATCCAATCATGCACATGTCCTTGATCAAGAAATCTTGGATGACCCATACCATTTTCCCATATACCATTGAGATCGGATGGGAGGCGGCATTCTTTTCAACAAAGCATTCCTTCTTGCTATATCCATATTATTACTGAACTAGAGCTGGTTTAAGCTATAGTAACCATCGGCAACCACATTATAATATTAGAAATACGCTATCAATTTCCGTCTTCATCTTTAGCTTTTGCCGATGAACTTCATGACGCAATTATATTAAGTGCACACGATCTTTATCACAACCTTTGTTTCTACTCGGATATTTTAACTTTTGTAATTATGCAATGCAAACGCACCTTACTCTTTAACATCTTCGTCACAGCTGAGAGAATTTATAAACCTATGTTGAGTGTTTACTCCGACAGAAGTAGTAACGTCCCCAGGGAGACTACTAGCAGTGCAAAGATTCTTTATCTGATATTAACAAATCAACCAGACTTTGTTGCCACAATAACCTGTACACCAGGCATTAGTGATCAATCATTACTATCATTTTCATTTTATGCACCCTGTGCTAAAGCAGATAAAAAATAAAACGATACAGCACAGTAAGAAAGCAAACTTTTAAACGATTAACAGTGAACTATCAAATCTTCTAGGCACATTTTTAAGCCTTTTGAATAACCGTTCAGTGCAGTCTAACTGGAATATATTTGCAGCTGATGCTGATCGACAATTCATGAAGTATACTCTTGCTGTACCGTCATATCTAACGCGCGTGTGTCATGGAAGAAAGCTCACATCAAACGTTTCTATAACAAAAAGAAACGTTTTTATCTTGCTGCAAAATGTTTACCGACTAATCACCCCCGGTTCGCTGCCAAAAAATCTGCATCATACATCTACATATCTTCAATGAAATTTCCTAAAGATAATTTTCTTACTAACGCTTTTTCCTCTATGTTACAAACTAACGCAAAAAGTTCTGGCGAGTAAATAGGCCGCTGTCCGACAACCATATTTCTTTGATTGACTCATTCGGTAACGAAATTTGTGAAGGTCATTGCGCTGCTGTTGCTAACAAATATTTAATCGAAAACTTTACATTAGATAACCGCAATAATTTACCTAGCGCAATTTTACACAATTATTCACCCATGTCATCATTGATTATTGGAACCATTGGAGTTGTACGCCTCATTGAATCACTTAAAATAGATTAACCTCCTGGTTATGATAGTAACAATACAATTCCTTTATAAAAGTACTTGTGCCTACGATTTTATTGTACTAACAAACATTTTCCAACAGGCACTGCATACTTATACTATTCCTAGTCAATGAAAAAATCGGCAAAGTCCTTGTACTCTATAAATCGGGTAATAAACACTGTCCGAACAATTATCGTCTCACTTATTTAATTAGTATAATTACAAAGAGAGCAAATTTTTTGAAATCATATTCATTTTTAACTTCTGCACAACATAGCTTTAGTAAAAAAGTATTGTTGTGAAACACAGTTATTAGCAGTCATTCATCACTTACATTAGATTCTTAAAAAGTTATACCATGCCGACTGCGTTTTTTTAGGTTTCTCAAGAGCTTTTGACAAGGTTTGCCATAGACTGCTACTTTACAAACTGCACCAACTAAGTCTTGACGGTAACAAACTGTGGATTGAGTGCTTTCTTACTAAGAGAGCACAATTTGTTACTGCAACAGTTACAATTCATCTTTTCACGTAGTTCAATCTGGCATTCTGCAAGGATTTGTCATAGGCTGCCTGTTCTTTTTTTATTTATATTAAATACTTCTCATCCGTTGTATCATCAAACTTTCATTTTATTGCTGCAACTCTGTTATTTTTCGAGAAACTACTAATAATAATGACATAATCATATTGCAAGCTGAATTTAACGCTCTATCTAACTGGCGTACGTGAAAAATAGCTCATTGACCAACAAACTAAAAAGTGCAAAATCATGCGTTTATCAAAAACCTCTACTACCTCGCCTATTTACTGTCATAATATCATTCTTCTGGATTCCTATAACTCGTATAAATATCCTGGAGTTCACATTACAACTATTCTAAACTGGTCACCTCATACTGAATACATAATAATCCATGCTACCCGCATACTTGGCTATTTACGACGTAGCCTTTTTGATGCTCCATATGGTTTAAAACTGCAGCTTTATAAAACACTAATAGGCTCTAAACAAGAATATGCTACAGCCATGTGGGACCCCACCTATCACAATCTGGTAACTTCTGTTCCACTTGTTTAGAAGAACTCCGTTCGTTTTATATTGTATAATTATAACAGAACCAGGAGTACTTCCACCAGGGAAACTTTCCTTGCACTCCGTTTTTGAACACGTACCTATCATCTCTTCCTGCATGACGAACTACTTCTTCACCCTTAGCACATAACCAACGCTTTGTTCACTATCTTAAAGTAGGCATCCCTTCATGCAACACCAAAACGTTCTTCAATTCATTTTTGCCTCGAGCATCAAAAGAGTGGAACAGACATTCCTGGTGATATTATCGCTATAAGTGATAACAACTTGTTCCATGACTACATCAGCTAACATTGTATAATAGGTTTTTTTGTTGATTTAGCTGACATGGTATACATAGGTTCTGTGCTGTTTTAGCTGAGACATATTATTATAAATGTATTGGAAACTATTGTATTTATATGAGATCTCTTTTAGAAATCTAACCATAATTCACTGCTTTTTGTTCAGTAAATTTTTTGTAACAACCCACCACCCTCTGTAATGCCATTTAAAATTGAGGGTAAAATAAATACATAAATATTGTTACTGCATATATGATTTGGGTATGCGCCGGTGGGTAGCGGGGAGCAGGCAGATTAGAGAAGAGGACGTTCGGCTAGCGAGATAGGCCTCCGGTGTCAAAGCTTTCGAGCATTTGAGCTATTCCTGGAATAAACAGTGGTGTGTATCTCGCCAGTTAGAGGTCACTTATACCAGATTGCGCTGTGCAGTTCCGCAACTAAATTATTACCTTAACAAAGCTCGACTCAAGGCGTCACGGCTATGCAGTTGGTGCAATGAAATTGAAATAATTGAACATTTATTTTCATTCTGCCATCGTTATTTTTATCAGAGAAAAAAATTTTTAGTCGCGCCATCCAAAGAGGTCCTCATCATCATCATCATCTTGCAGCATCGCTAGTGTGCCAGCTCCCAGACACGCAACGTCTTCTCGTCTGATCAGCTCAGCTGGTATTTGCCACCGGGGTGGATATTTGACACCACGCACCCATGTGTAGTGGCCCACCAGGGTGAAGATGGCCAGGCCCGTGCTGACGTCCCACAGCTTGATGGTTCTGTCCCGCGAGCTCGAGGCCAGGAAGAGTCCATTGCCCTGGACCCGGCCTGCGCCACTGCCAGCCAGTCGGCGGTTGCTGTCTCCGCTGCCGTTGCCCCCCAAGTTCAGGTGGATGCTCTCGGGTGCCCACGCGATGCACTCCACCACGTGGTCATGCTCCCGAAGCTCCAGCTTGCACTTCTTGGTGCCGACCACCCACACACGAACCGTGTGGTCATTAGAACAGCTGACCAAGAGGGAGCCATCGGAGTTGACTCTGACCATGCGCACCCATTCCCGATGGCCTGTGAACGCCTTGACACAGTGCCCTGTAGATACCTCCCACAACTTGATGGTCTTGGCTCTCGAGCAGGACACCACATGGTCACCGCTTGGCAGGAAGGACACTGACGACACGTTGTGGTCGTGTCCGTGCATTGTACGAATATACTCATATGTCTGGAAATTCCACAATTTGATGATCATGTCTGCTGAACAAGACACTAGAAACTTCCAAGTGTGGCCGAACCCCAAGTCTTGCACGGACTCCGTGTGGCTACTTTAGCGTTCGTTCGAAGTCTTCAGTCTCGTAATCCCAGATCTTGATAGAGGCGTCTTCTGAGGCGGAGACGACCACGCTGTCGACAGGGTGTAAGGCCACCCGGGTGACTGGTGACCGGTGGCCCGTGAGGGCATGCCGCTCGGGAGGCCTGGGAATCCACTCTGTAGGGGACCGCTTTTCCCGTGTGGGTGCGCCCGAAATGTATCCCTTTCTCGGCCTCTGCCAGTCTACTCTCCAGTTCCATCACCTTCTTCTTCAACCTAATAAAGACGTACATTTCTTTTCGAGAAGGCCAGCGTACTTCTTGTCTATGTCGCCAGGCATGTCTGTCTCCTTCTTGAAGGCTTCAAGAACTTCCATGAACCCATTGGATGCCATATAATCCGCAACCGCCTTGTTGAGCTCTTCCCTCTGCCTTCGGGACAACACCATTTTCATAGTCTGGGAAGGTATTGGAGCTGCGCGTAATCCGGGGTTTGCTTCGTTTCTTCCGGTCAGTTTGATGATGATGATGATGAATCCACATACATGGCTCGTACCCACTCAGGGGGATCGGCCAAGAATCGATGACTTAATTAAGTAAGTTTTTTTTAATATCGAGACCACCCACCAGAAAAAAAAGAAAAAGAAAAGACACCCTAGTCAGAATGAAAGGAGTGCAATAGTTACTTGTCACTTGTGCTTCGCTAGCCGAACGTCCTCTTCTCTAATCTGCATGTTCCCCGCTACCCACCGGCTCATACCCAAACCACATATGCAGTAACATTATGTAAATAAAAATCTATGAATTATCTCCCTGAAGGGGCCCTGATTGGATGCATAGCAGCAGTGGAGCGCCTGGCGTTGACCCAGTTAGAACGGGCGTCGACGCGGGTGCTGGCCGAACGGTTTGAATCGAAACTCAGTGTAGCGTTTACTCGTGTAAACGTTTGTTCGAAACGCAAAGATATGCACTCTAAGACAAAGTTACCCGAAATAAGAGTAACGGAGTGCAATAGATGCGTGCGATGAACTGATAGACCGTTGAGGAGCAACCACAAAGGGAAACGTGCTGCGTGTAAACCACTTAGTCTGCAAACACGCTCCAAAGGGATGAACCACCCAGCAAATAGTGGTAGTGGTTAGAAGAGGAGAAAGGCACCTAATTTCTGCAGCCCGGTAGGGAGCACGGCGCAGTGCTTGCCCCCCCCCCCGGCAAATGCAGGCAGTGCGCAAAGCGTTGCCAAGGTCACTAGCCGTCCTCTTCCTCTCCTGGCTCAGTCTTTCTCCGTATTTTGCTGGCGACGGTTCGCGTTGCATCACGCTTGGTGTGCTCGACCACGGCCGCGTGGATTCGACGATGTAGGATTTACGAAGTGGTGCTTGTGTGTACGCTTTGATGAGTGTGGGCTGCTGCTTTTACGTTTCGCTGCACCCATGAAGTCTGGAGCAAGTCTCGACACGTCACGGCGCCGCGCTCTATATCTGTGGCTTAGATGTAGTCACGACCAACACACGACAGCAACAGTTGGGAAGGCCGACATGACGGCCGAGAAGAGGGCAGGCCTATCGGATGTATACTTCAGTCCGACTCAGGGCAGAAATCAGCGCTGGATTTGTTCGCAAGTAGATTATCATTCTTTATTCTACTCTACTTTGTGCGTGTGCGATACGGATCGTTCTTGCTGGCAATGGGCTCAGTCGTGTTGTATATCGCACGCACGAAATGCACCGCGAAGTTCAGCCTGGGCGTCTGCAGTTCGGCTGTGCTTTGAGACCGCCTGGAAAAATGCCGCCATTGCCGTCGGCCTCCCGAGTGCGCGCCTGTCTTCGCCGCCACGATGAGCTCCGGGCTTAAGATATTGGGCTGAGACCTCGTCGGTGTGTTGGGAGTAGTCAAAAACACGTTGCGGGTTTTCGTAACAAGCTTGGTTGTAGTATTTCGCGCGCTGTAAGTTCAGCAGCACGGGCTGGCGGGGATTTCGGTAGCGTCGGAACTCAGTGAAAATTGGTCGCCATTACTGCTGGCTTTCCCGTCAGTCGGTCGCCAGTAGCTCGGCGCCATCCGTTGGGCGCTTCGGTGGACTCGCGTTTGCACGCTGAATTCGCTCGAGTTTCTGGAAAAAAGCCGCATTACCGTCAATTTCTTCGGCGCTAGCTCAAAACTAGCCCAGCGCTGTTCGTGGCGGCGGCCAAGCGGGCGCTCGCTCTCCTGTTCGAAGTTCGCTGGCGGCAGACACCTCGTGTACAGCGCCGTGTTCGGTCTCGCGTTCGCTTGCTCGAGCTGAACGACGTCGCTCGCTTAGGACTCGCCGACTTTTTGGCGGCACGGTGGTTCGCGGAGTTGTGGCTGCGGCCGCCGCTCCTAAGCTGTTGCGCTACGGGGATCGAAATGAGTCTTTGAGGTTGTGCGATATCGCGTTTAAATTATTAGTATGTCATATCTCACGTATGTTTTATTACACCTTGCACGTATTTCTCATATGCATTCGTATTCATCCTCTGTCACGTGTGACTCACTATTTTACATACTTATTGCGCAGCCGTAAGCACACACCGTGCTGAAGGCTGTGTGCGCTGGCGCCTCCGATGCCTGTCATCCATCTCTTTCGTCAGAGCAGCTCCAGAAGGACTGTGCGAGATGTGAAGGTAAAGTTATTTGTGTGTCATACTTTACACCCATGTTCTTATATTACCTTGTCATATGCGTGCATCTTCATCTTCTGTCAAGTGTGTCTAAATATTTCTACTATCTTATTGTACGTACAGCCATGGGAACACAACAGGCAGAAGGCTGCGTGCGCTGGCGTCTGCAATGCCTGTTATCTATCGCTTCTGTCGGAGATGCAACACAAAGAGAGAACAAGAGTTGACAAATAGACTGGACTTGTACACTTCACCATGAATTCACTTAGAAGAATGGAGAAACTTCAGTGTGTATGTAGAAAAATAAAGATTTCGATGTCTCGCTTTTCTCTTTCGTTGTTGCCGTGACTGCGAAAGCAGTTACACATAGGTGGCTAACTACTTTCTCGCGTGTTCTTTTCTGCGCTTTTTGTTGCCCACTGCGCAGAAAAACAGGCTAAAAAGTATTAGGCCTGGCGTAAAATCAACAAAAGCAATGTTTGAACTGGGGTTACAAAGTTCATCCGATTGGAGTACTTGAGTGGATCAAACGTTTGTCCGGCGAGGTGCAACTGTGAGGACTAACGGTTGTCCGGTGACGTGTAATTGTGGGGATTGACAGTTGCCCTATAGGGTGCAAGTGTGAGGACTAAATGTAAGTCCTTTGATGGGAATATGTGGTACTGATGGTTACTCACTAAGGTGCAAATGTGAGGACTAAATGTTAGTTCCTTGAGTTTGTCAGTGGGGACTAACTGTTAAGCCGTGGTGCCCGCTATTCCTTAAATAGACTAATGGTTGTGGCAGCCCCATTAGTCCCCAAAAGGGCAAACCACACACCCTTTTAACACCCTTTTGCCTTAAGAGTGTGGGAGGCGGGACGTCTTGAAGACACTGCGCTCATCTTACTTGGCTCGCGTCTCGTCTGTGTTACCCGCGTGCCTTATGTATTCTCGAACGCGATCGGCGTTCTCGAATATCACCTAGTCGGTGTCGCTGGTCTTTCACTCTGACGCTATCGTTCGGCTTCCCAGGCTCTCGCCTCGTCGTTGTTGACGTCGCCATTCGCGAACGCGATCGCTTCACTAACCCTCGCAACGCCGGCGACATCTGCGAAAGGAACACACACACTAGCGGGAAGCCTGCCACGACGGCGTCCTACCCGTCGGCGTGATCTTGCGGCAAGCAGCGGCGCGCGGTCCACATTGTCGGCGCTGCGAGATTCTCGAGGCGCGTTCACTATAGCGCGCGCGCGCTAGGCTCACGGCTTCTTCTCGCCGACAGAGAGAGAATGGTGGCGCGGTTAAAGTGATGTCCACGTGAAGAATTGGCCCGAGTGCAGCAAGCGGTGGAGAGGGTGAAGTGAGAGAGAGCTGACACAAGGCGAGCGCACGGCTGGCGTGCGAGAAAGACGTCACGGCGCACTGCTAAAAGGGCATAAACTACTTTGCACCGCTCCAACACCTGCAGCGAGGGGAGTAGTGTGGACGGAGGGACAGCGCTACACAAGCTAGTCAAAGAGCTGCTTCGCACCTAAAGTATTTTGACTGATTGTCATTTCATGACAAAGTACCTCCAAGCCACGCGAAGTCAAGTGGAACTGAAGATACGAATAATAGACAAACTTGTGTACTAGACATCATTCCGATGCTGGCTGAAGCGCTTTGCGTTGACCCTCGCACAGACACTAGAGCCAGAGTTGCCTCCGGTCTACCTATGGGAAATTCCAGGGCACCGCGATCCCGATCAAGTTGATTAATAGCATGGAGGAGAGAAATTTAGTTGGCGCTGATGCGAAAAATAAATATGCGTGTGGTGTGGGCTTTTTCGGTAGAGCATTGGGGCTGGTATTCTGAATAACAGCTAAGGGTTCAATTTTTGCCTCGGGATCCAGGTAAAATTTACTTAGAAGTGTGACGTTATCACCGGGGGCAGAAGCTTAGCCAAGCTTAATGACCAACCCCTGGTTCTTTGCCTCATCTTTTTTGTCAGGAAAATGAAAAGGAGTAGTTTTAAGCCGTACACGTATAAAGATGAAATAAAATAATGCCAAACCACTTTTTAGCGTACATACTACTCATCTTAACGACAACATAAAAGCCAGCAATGCTTCACGTGGTTGACAGCACCATTTTTAGGCAGCAACGAAACAACAAATAAAAAAACACTTTACCAATAAAAAAGAAATAATGGTACGTTCATAATTAGAACACTGAAAATACACGCTAACGGTCATCAGTACACGATGAAACTCTTAAAAGCAAACGTTGTAAAAAAGAAAAAAATTGCCAACGAATAAACGTCTGCATAATACGAATTCGGAGCGCAGCTGTTTAGGTGTTTTGGTTTTGCGGTAAGTTGAGAAAAACACTTTGGAAGAGATATGTATGTATGCATTGACAGTTGCGCAGCTGTACTTATTTTCCGGAACTCTATGTAATAGGAACACACGTTTGACAGTCGTAATGTAATGAAGGAAGCTTTGTCGAGGGTGAAATGAATTTCTCCATCAATGCCTGTTTTCCAAAGACGGGGTATATGGAAGGGTTCCGCGAGGTCCTCTCATCACTGGGATACGTAACGATTATTGGGAACGGGATGTTCTTGATCATAGCTGGGAACAATATGTCTCTTTTGTTTTTCTGCCTATATCAAGGTTCTCCAAAAGTAACATCGGTGTGGGGGGGAAGTGTGGTTCATGTGAGTTGCAGAAAGTGCGCAATGTCGAAATACACAACCACTACCAGCAAGTTGTTATCAAACTTTGATCGCCCGTTTCCAGAGGCAGATACTTTGTTTTCCTTTGATACTCGCGCCTGCTCTACGTGGTGTTTGGGCGTGCCCAGAATTCTTCTTTGCTTGCTTCTTTCGCAATTCATTTGGCACATACTTCCTTTTAGTTTGACGCTCGCAATAGCCGTGTATGGTAGTGGAGTTTGCTCAATTCTTGTGGCACATACTCGTTCGAGTTGTGACACCATCGACGCTTCACACTTCTACGTGCTGTGCACATTAGTGCCACTTGCCTAAAATCTGTGCCACGCATACGTTACCGTGGTTACGCCACCGATGGCGACGGCAGGAGCGACGCCGCTTAACACCGGAACGGGTGTTTTAGGGCACGGGGTTCACTCTAAAACAGAAAAAAGCACGACATATACCACTTTTTTTATTGGGGGGGGGGCATAATACACACAATACTACATTCCAGTGCCTATGCCAAATTTCGGAGGCGTACTACAAAAAATAGGAAAACAATTTTTATACAATAAATCTACTGTTTTATAATCCCTAGCACTTAGGTGTTTGCAGTTACATACAGGTTTATGTCACCACACAATACTAAGTGTTATATTTTTTGTTTCAGTGATAGGGTAGTCGATGTCGTAGCATCTGATAGGTATAATTTGTTCCTACACCTCGGCAGTTTCTATATTTCGGAGCTCCTTGTATTGGTTGTTTTATGTGTTGGCATGAATTTAGAAATACGTTTTAGGGTTCTTAGTGATATATTTTCGTAAGTGTTTGGCATCGGTATCACGTTACGTTATTTTTTGGGGGGGAGGGGCAGAAGACTAGTTGGCTTTAAGTAATGGGGCATTTTGCCTAAAACGTCAGCTGCGTTCAAACGGGTAGAAACGGGAACTGTGTGGTTTGCACCCGCCATGCCATTATGGGACATATCTCAATAAATGTCAATATTATGTTCTTTATACGTATGGACAATGACACTGATGAAAGCTAGAGATTAGAAGTAGATACTACGGGCCCCGCCGCGGTGGTCTAGTGGCTAAGGTACTCGGCTGCTGACCCGCAGGTCGCGGGTTCAAATCCCGGCTGCGGCGGCTGCATTTCCGATGAAGGCGGAAATGTTGTAGGCCCGTGTGCTCAGATTTGGGTGCACGGTTAAGAACCCCAGGTGGTCGAAATTTCCGGAGCCCTCCACTACGGCGTCTCTTATAATCATATGGTGGTTTTGGGACGTTAAACCCCACAAATCAATCAATAAATCAGATACTACGGCAGAGAAATGCAATTAAAAAAATACAGTTTTCTATACATTACAGTTACCTATGGTGAGTGTCTTACAAAGAGACTTTCGGATGTTTTTCGAAAATTCACTTTATTTCGCGTTTTAGCCGGAAGCAAATATTATCGCAGGAAAAGATTTCAGGTGATGGATTGATGCAATCTGTAATATACACCCTAAGAGCAGCATCCTGTGAGCCATTTGTGGCAGGTGTGCCAATAGGCTAGGAACAGGTAACGCCTAACACACCAAACCAATCTTTGTAGCGAGCTGAAAGATTGAGAGAGAGATCTGTGCAAGTTTAACACCGACAACACACCACAAACAGAAATTCACTCTTTCTACCACTTAATTTCGTTCATGTGCGTGCTGAGTTTTTGTGATTTACCTTCAACTTCCCATCTTTCTCCTTGTTACTTGTGTAAAGTTATTTCGAGAACTATGGTCTGAACAAAAGTGAGACCAATCAAAAACATTTGCACCCTTAATTACTAGTGGTTCTATGTTAGTTTGTTATTATTAACTATATTTGAGCCAAGATACAGCCTGCCAAAGGGAAAAATAAAGATGAGAGAATGCTTGGCAGTACGCTTCATACAGGTCTCAAAACATTTGTGTCACGTTATTATGAATATAATTCTATAACGATCATGTCTAAAACAAAACGTGGCCGAATCTTTGGTGAATAAGGCTTTCACTTGCAAAACTGTTTTAACGTTGTCTGTCTTGTTTTGTAAACTCGGTGTTTGTATTTCACTACTGCAAGGTTCCATGCATGAATCACGGTCTCAATTAGCAGGTAATTTATTAGCATGTTCATATTTATAAAATTCTTAATGAGACGTAAGTGAACTATCTTGACATAATTACCATTCTTTTTAATATTAGCGTCTTCTGTTTTTTTGTCTCTATGAGTCAAATGATTTTTGATTTGTTCGTATTTCGATTTCTTCAGAAAGCACACTAATTGGCGTACGCCTAAATTGTATATTTATCTTGTCAAGCTCACCTAATGTGCTGGCCATGCGCATCAATATTTACCAACTTTACTAGGCGATACTTCAAAACGCATTATCGTGATACTCTTTTTTCGAATGCTTTTGCTAACTGGGTAATGGTTTACATCCTTCTTTAGTGAGATGCCATGTTTGTGTTTGTTCGAATACGTATCATTTTGCTTATATTTTATTTCTATCTCTCACTAGTTTCACAATTTTTTTATTTGTTTTGGTACACGTGCACCTGCACTCGGTGTACGTCTCCTTTTCATGTGGATGGATGTTGCGATACATTCTCCTTTTTCACAAATATTTAACGTTACATACGAAAGTCCATAGACGCAAATCTGCCTTTATTCCCGCTTAATTCTAACACGTCTGCGCTTACTGTGCGCACTGATACAGACACGTCTATCTAACGGGAAAGTGCTGAGGTGTTTATTAGCACTATGCAATGACAGGAGAATAAGACATTCAACCAAATCAAAGCTTCTCAAAGTGTGCGCACCGGTATTTTTTTCATGTGAAGTTTACACGACGTTGTCATGCCAATGAAGACCGTTACAGGTGCGGTGTTACTAAATTTTGCTGCTTTTCGCTTGAAGTATCGTAGTGCTTTCCGGGATATACTTTATCGAGAACTCGAACTTGTTCAGGCGACAAAAATATTGGCAGCTCCCACATACAGTGGGAATCGGGGATATGTGAAGTACGACTGAAGAAGGTGGGTATGTCACTTTATTATCAGTACGACGTTACAAGATGGACGTAAATTTTGCTGTACATGACGTCCTTGTCATTATTGCTATGTTCGGACTTGTCATTTACCTTCGTAGTCTATTCATGTCGCGTGATAACAAATTCGGTAAATGTGGAGCTAGCGAAACGACCATGTAGTCATATTTTATGACACGCACGTAATGATTATCATGATTAGACGTGTCATTTACTTTCGTCATCCATTCTCGTCACGTGATACCAATTGTTTTATATGTGGTGATAGCGAAACGGACGCAAGCACGCTAAGAGCGTAGCTCGAAGCGATGTTTTTGCGTGACACACATATCATGATTATCATGTTTGGACCTGTCAATTACTTTTGTAGTCATTCATGTCACATGATACTAAATTTGGTATATGTTGAGCTAGCGAAACGGCCGCCAGCACGCTATGAGCGTAGCATGTAGTCAAGTTTTGCACAACACGCATGCCATGATTATCATGTTTGGGCGTGTCATTTACCTTCATCGTAAATGCACGTCACGTAATACCGAATTTAGAATATGTGAAGCTAGCGAAACGACCGCGAGCGGATCACGAGCAAGCTATGTTGTCATTTTTTTACATGACAAGCATGTCATGATTATTATGTTTGCACCAATCACACACCTTTCTCATTCGTTGACGTCACGTAACACCAACTTTGGAATAATTGAAGATAGCGAAACGAACGTGATCGCCCTAAGAGTGTAGCATGTAGTGATGTTTCACATGACAAGCATGTCATGATTATCATGTTCTGACGTTCATTTACCTTCGTCGTCCGTTCGCGTAACGTAATGCCAAATTGGTGTGTTTGAAGCTAGTGAAAGGGCCACGAGGGCATCATGAGTGTGGCATGTAGTCAGTTTGTTACATGACATGCATGTAATGATTTCCACGTAAGAGGCTGTCACTTGCGTTCGCCAAGCAGTCATGTACCATACCAGTTTCTGATCTGATCGAAACCACCACAAGAGCAGCAACACCATGAAATGCAAACTATGACATTTATGACATGCTTGTCATAATTTTCATGTTATGACTTGTCAGTAATACTCATCATATAGCCATGTTATGCCGTACGAAGTTTGGTATTGATACCATTATTTAAACGGCCAAGAGAGCAGAAAGTCGCGAGCGTCTAAATAGATAGATAGATAGATAGATAGATAGATAGATAGATAGATAGATAGATAGATAGATAGATAGATAGATAGATAGATAGATGCACTCAAAGTCACCAAATTTCGCTAAGAAATGGTTCGCATTTAGTATTACAAATGACGTGTACATTCGAATGGAGATGCGTATGGTCTATAAGTGCTCATGCGTAAATTAATAACTAGGCGTAGGACGCTGAAACGGCAGTGCTTCCTGTGGAGTCCCCAGAAGGCACTGCTTCCCTGGTGCTGTGCGATTTTCTTCTACGCAGTTCTTCGTAAGGAGGAGGAGGATTGAAGGAGGAAGGACAGGGAGATTAGCCAGTTCTCAGACCAGCTGGCTACCCTCTGCTGGGGAATGGGGTAAGGGGAATAAAAGGATAGAGAAAAAGAGACGTTGAAGAACGCCTTAGATTACTTGCCCGCAAGAAGTGCAACAACGCTCTCGCCTTGTGTGCCGATAATGGTCTCAGCCAGTGTCCTAAAACCTTTTCTTCCGACAATTGGCGATTGTCTAGTATTTTTCAAACTTTCGACTGTTCTTTTTTTGGCACACTGAAGCGATGTCGTTCGCAGAGAAGATGGGAAAATGTGTCCGCGCAACCACAGTTGTCGCATGTCCGGCTGCTGGTCCTTCCGATTCGAAAAAAAATTGCCCGCAGCTTCCCTCGGGGGAACACTGAGGAGGATGCGGAGCATATAATTGGTTAATGGGGTGTTAAAGTGCGACTTACTTGGGTCGATGGCTATATTGGTTAACGTGGTTGTGAAATGGGGTGTTAAATTGCGACTTACTTGGGTCGATGGCTAAATTGGTTAACGTGGTTGTAGGAGGGGGTGTTAAATGAGTGAACACGTACACACGTATGCGAAAGGGCGGCGCTGGTCGAAGGGACGTCGATCATTGTGTTTGTGGATTCGTTGGAATTCATTTCACCGCGACCTTGGACGTCGACTCGCCGTACAAACCAACCGACGAGCGGCAACTGAGCGAGCGAGCGAGTGCCGACCTTGAGTATATATACAGCGCGACGGTGCATGCGCTGTCAGCTGTCGAATGTTCTCGAAGGAGAAGCGCGCGCGCGGCACAGATGGCGACGGCGCGACGGCGCATGCGCTGTCAGCTGTCGAATGTTCTCGAAGGAGAAGCGCGCGCGGCACAGATGGTGGGCGACGGCGCATGCGCGCGCGTCAGCTGTCGAATGTTCGAGAAGTGGTGCGGACGGCGCACTACAAGGCGCGAGTATAAGATGCTTCCGCATCTAAAAATAGGCATTCTTATAGGCCACCCCAATCCTCAGCTCCTCAGCTCTGGTTATTCCTGATGGAAGACGGAGCTGCAGGTGTGGGTCCAATTTACAAAGGCGGATGTGGGTGAATGCCGGTGAATTCCACTGAGCGCGTGTTAGTTCTCGTGCTAGTGATCGAAGGCTTGTAGCGGCATCCGTTCTTGATAATGGTGTAGCTGCACGATGGGCATCATTATAAGCAGATCGGACTGCTTCACCTGCACGATCGTCTCCATCGCTGCTGCAGTGGCCCGGTATTCATTGATACGCTATGTCATGTTGTTTCTACATAGCCCGGTGATGAAGCAGTCTTTTTGCAGCGACTAGGTGTTCATTTGGTCCGTAACATTATGGCGAGACAATTCCCTGGAGGGCTGCTTTGGAGTCCAATAAGATTGGCCATGTCTGCTGCGGTTCTTCAACTAGGAACTCCAGGGCGGCATGAATGGCTGCGAGTTCTGAAGTCGTGGATTATGTCAGATGCGATGTCCTGAACTATATCGTGACGGATTTATCCGGAATTATCACTAAACCATTTGAGCTTGCTTAAGTAATTGACCAATCTGTGTATACGTGAATGCGTCCGCTTTGTTTCTCAAACAGAAACAGTAATGTTGTTTGTTTTGGGGCTGACTTTGACAAAACTTTTTTCGCATTTCGGGGATGGTTGTCACGGATTCCAGTGGATGTAGACACCACGATGGAAACGACGGTCTTTCTGCGTGCCTGAAGTTTGCGGGAATTACCATGCGATGTGGAGCAATAATAGTGTAGAACGCAGAGCGTGGCCTGGAAGTTCGAAGGGAGGCGAGGTGTTGCAATTGAATTAGGGTGGCGTGTCTTATGTGCGTTCTTAAAGCACCGACACGAATTTAGGTCGTGATAGGGTGTTCATGAGCGATTGTGACAGTCACTGCTGAGGATGCGCATCTCGGAAACCTGAGGCATAATCTCAGTGCTTGAGCTTGTATTGACTGGAGGACACGCACGTTTGTTATTCAAAGTTTGCCGAACACAGGTAGGCTATAGCGCATGAAACTGAAAAAAAAGTTCAGTGTAGAGTTGAAGCATGGCTCGTATACCGATGCACCCCAAGAGTTTGCCGCAAGAAACCTTAGAAAGTGGGTAATCATGGTAAGTTTCTTTTTCATGAAAGCGATGTGGGGGCTCCAGGACAAGTCCAGATCTATTATTATTCCCAGGAAACCGTGTTTTTTGGTACCTGATTGTGTGTCTATTAATTTTGACGACGTATGGTGTCATTGCCTTGCGCAAAAACGCAACCAGTGAGCATTTCTTAAATGACAGCTCAAGTCTTCGTCCTTAAAGGTAGTTTGACGTCAGTGTAGCCGCTCTCTGAAGCCTGTCTCGTTCGTGTAGAAGCGGGACCACTGATGGCCAGATTCATTTGTCGTCTGCGTAGATCGAGAGCTGCACGGATTGCGGCAGAACGTCAACGAAGCCGATGAACGCAAGGTTGAAAAGTATGGGGCTTAAGGCCCCATGTTGAGGTACACCATGATAAGTATAATGGTGCCTTGTTTCCCTATCTTCTGTCTGAACAAAGAAGGTTCTGTCATTCGAATAACTGTAGATCTATCGGTAGACGCGGCCCCCCCTCCAATGTTGCCCAAGGTGTCAAAGATGGTTTCAAGCAATACATTGTCATATGCGCCCTTAACATCCAAGAACACTGCCGTTGATAATCTCTTTAGGCTTTTCTGTTTTTGTACAGACGTGACAAGGTCAACAACATTGTCTATGAAAGACCATCCAAGTCGGAAGCCGGTCAAAACATCGGGGTCTATGTTTTGTTCCAGGTACCACTCTAGGCGATTCAGCACCATTTTCTCAATCACCTTTTCAAAACAGCTCACAAGCGCGATGGGGCAATAAGAGACCATGTCCTATGGCGATTTGCCTGGTTTGAGCAGGGGCACAAGGCGGCTGCATTTTCACGAAGGAGGAACCAAACCGTTGCTCCACGAGTCTTTGTATACAGCTAAAGGGCACGCCGAGCTGTTTGTCCTAGGTTAGCAAGGACTACGTGACTCGATCGGGTCCAGCAGATGACGAGTGCTTGCTGCCAATGCTGCCTCAAGCTCCTCTAGAGAAAACATAATATTCATCCGAGTGTCTCTGGACATCGGTGCGTTTCGTAGGTTACTCACGGTGATTGCAGTCCCCGTGTTGGCAACCCTGGCGAAGAAGTCTTTTGCTACATCGATTTCACATCGGCTTTGGTGGGGAGCAAGGCGTTTGAACGGGCTATGTTGTTGTGGCATTGTTCGTTGGCCACGGATTATTCTCCATATTTGCGAAAGAGGTTTATGGGGATTGAGCGACTCACATAATGACTTTCATCGTAGTGACTGTAGAGCATTTATTCGACGTTGAGTCTTCTTTTGTAGACGTCTTCATCAAACTGTAAATGAATTTTGTGGGCCTATAACGTCGTTCGGCGTGACGACGAATTGCTCGAAGTCGCTCCAACTCCACTTCATATTCGCTAAAATTTGACAAAGTTCCACAATTAAACTTTGCCTCTTGGATAGCGGCTTTTTATTATACCTTCTAGTCTTTTAAGAGAACCTTCTTGGTTTCCTTCACATTGCTTCTTTGTGCATGACCTGTACTTTGACCAGTTGATCCGTGAAGAGGAAGTGATCTGCGACTTGCTTAGCCCCTTGATCTTTGTATAGGTGATTCATTCATTCAAGCGCATGCTGTTGAGCTAGGCATACGTGTGCCATACACGAGCCATTGCACACGTGTTCATTCGTGCTCATGCACCTCTAAATATGCACGTTTTTACACGACCAGCCTACTTGGAGATCACGGTGAATTCGATGTGTTACTTAGGGTGCTGTCCTTCCTGAAAACGGGGTCTGTTCCGCATTGAAGTGTATTTTAGCTGCGCAGTGTTTTAGAGGTTGTGGTCTTACAAGATTGATTTTCGACCGTATGGAGCATTGACTGTCGACGTTCGTGAGCGCTTGTGAATGACGCTCTACTTCGATTTAGCGCTCTAAGGTGGCGCAATCTCTAGTTTTCAAAAATTAACTAGAAGAGATTTTGGTGCTGTAATCGTTCAGCAACCAAGGGAATGATATGTAGTACACAAATGTGCCTATTTATGTGCTTGCGGGCTTCGAACATAAAAGATCAGACAAGTCTGATCTTCGTGATCCTATTTGAACTGGTTAGCTTAAAATGTTAAGGTGGTGAAGTGCAAACTGCTGAGAATTTTCGGGTACGAAAGCAGTGGTCTTCGCACATCTCTAAGCCATTATGTTTTCACCATGCAAGCCTTTCTTGCGATTATCCTGCCGTGGTTATCAACTTGCTAAGCTGGCTGGTGGAAGTAGGTGCGCCGCTATTGACAACAAACCTCGTCAGTATAGCCGTTCAACACATGCGGAGCATTCACTCCCCCTGGGTTCTCTTTGATGATCGACCAGGCCCATCGACAACAACAGCAATCACCACGGACAGCTCTAAGAAGAAACACCTGGACGCCGCCTTCAGTGAGCTCGAGAGAGCACTGGTCTTCGCACAGATCTAATCCACTATTTCGTCCCACGCAGGTGTGTACTTCTTCAGTACGCGCTAGAAGACCTAACAACCGCTGTTTACTGTTCTTACCGCGCCCACGGATGTTCTGCGAGACTCATTGCGAATGTTTTCAAGGCTTACACTTTGCTTAGTTCGGTGATTTTGAAACTAACCCTGCGGCCAATACCCGAACCACCGCACAAAGATTTAGCCGTAGACACTGTCAAAGAATTGAAGCTTTCATTCCATATGTTGAAAGATGTCCACTCGCGTTTTTTACAGAGCTTGAACTGTCAGTCGGAGCTTGCTACTGATGTCAAAGCAATTAAAGCCGGACAAAGAAACAATCATGCTGAAATTACTGGTATCCGGAAGCGACTGGACGAACTGGAGAAAAAAAAATAATCTAATAAATTGGGTAGTATGATGGAAGAACTAACAAGTATGCAAAAAAGTGTGAAAGCACTTACTGACGAGTATTCCCATGGCAATCTAGGACTAACCAAGCTAGAGGACACGTCCAATAGGGACAATTGATCTTTCATGGAGTTCCAGACTCTAAAAAAAAACCTGGCATTATACCGAAGCAAAAGTGATTATTTTATTTTGCTGTTCTTTACAGTTTTCCCAGGCAGTCATTCAAAGCGTGCACCCGTTGGGCAACCACTCACTACTAATTGCACCCCATTGTCGCAGCCAGTTCACTAACATCAAAACAAAAGGGAAAGCATGTCACTTCACAATCAACTAAAGATTAAAAACACCTAAGTCGGCGAAGATTTTTTGTTGCAACGGGGCAGGCACGTAGAAAAGCCTAATGATGATTGATTGATATGTGGGGTTTAACGTCCCAAAACTACCATAGGATTATGATGAGTGTCGTCGTAGTGGAGGGTCCGGAAATTTCGACCACCTGGGGCTCTCTAACCTGCACCAGATCTGAGCACACGGTGCCTACAGCATTTCCGCCTCTATCGGCAATGCAGCCACCACAGCCGGGATTTGATCCCACGACCTGCGGGTCAGCAGCCGAGTAGTTAGCTACTAGACCACCACGGCGGCGGACCGTAAAAAAAAAACTAAACAATTTGAGAAAGCTCAGCCCTGTTTCTTCGTCACTCAAGCTGCGTTACAAGTTAATACTAATTAAAAATTTTACATGTATTTTTATGGAGTGCGATAAAGTTATAGATGTGAGAAAACGTATCGATTTATCAAAAGGTGACAGATAATGCGCGGACGTTTAACGGAACGCAGTTACCTTAGGGTTGTGCCCGGGTAGGTAGACAGAAAATCATACCTTCAGATGATGCCACTCAAAGTTTCTAATTTCGCTAGGAAATGGTTCGCATTTAGTATTACAAATGACGTGTACAATTGAATGGAGATGCGTTTGGTCGATAAGTGCTGATGAATAACCTAATAACTAGGCTTTAGGACGCTGAAACGGCAGTGCTTCCTGTGGAGTCCCAGAAGGCACTGCTTCCCTGGTGCTGTGCGATTTTCTTCTACGCAGTTCTTCTTCGTAAGGAGGAGGAGAATTGAAGGAGGAAGGACAGGGAGGTTAGCCAGTTCTCAGACCAGCTGGCTACTCCTGCCGGGGAAGGGGGTAAGGGGAATAAAAGGACAGAGAAAGAGACGTTCAAGAACGCCTTAGACCACTTGCCCGCAAGAAGTGCAACAACGCTCTCGCCTTGCGTGCCGATAATGGTCTCAGCCAGTGTCCTAAAACCCTTTCTTCCGACAACTGGCGACTGTCCAGTATTTCTCAAACTTTCGACAGTTCTTTTCTTGGCACACTGAAGCGAGGACGTTTGCAGAGAAAATGGGAAAATGTGTCCGCGCAACCACAGTTCTCGCATGTCCGGCTGCTGGTCATTCCGATTCGAAACAAATAGGCATTCCTATAGTCCACCCAAATCCTCAGCTCCTCTGCTCTGGTTATTCCTGATGGAAGACAGAGCTGCAGGTGTGGATCCAATTTACAAAGGCGGACGTTGGTGAATGCCAGTGAATTCCACTGAGCGCGCGTTAGTTCTTGTGCTAGTGATCGAAGGCTAGTAGCGACATGCGTTCTTGATAATGGTATAGCTGCATGAAGGGCATCATTATGAGCAGATCGGACTGCTTAATCTGCACGATCGTCTCCATCGATGCTTAAGTGGCCCGGTATTCATTGATAGGCTATGTCATGTTGTTTCTCTATAGCCCGGTGATGAAGCAGTCTTTTTGCAGCGACTAGCTGTTCATTTCGTCCGTAACGATATGGCGAGGCAATGCCCTGGAGGGCTGCTTTGGAGTCCAATAAGATCGGCCATGTCTGCTGCGGTTCTTCAACTAGGGCGTCATGAATGGCGGCGAGTTCTGAAGTCGTGGATGATGTCAGATGCGATGTCCTGAACTATATTGTGATGGATTTATCCGGATTTACCACTGCACCATTTGAGCTTGCTTAAGTAATCGACCGATCTGTGTAAACGTGAATGCGTACACTGTGTTTCTCAAACAGAAACAGTAATGTTGTTTGTTTTAGGGCTGAGTTTGACAAATTTTTTTCGCATTTCTGGGATGCTTGTCACGGCTTCCAGTGGATGTAGACACCACAATGGAAACGACGGTCTTGCTGCGTGCCTGAAGTTTGCGGGAATCGCCATGCGATGTGGAGCAATAATAGTGCAGAACGCCGAGCGTGGCCTGGAAGTTCGAAGGGAGGCGAGGTGATGCAATTGAATCCGGGTGGCGTATCTTATGTGCGTTCTTAAAGCATCATAGCGAATGTAGGTCGTGATAGGGTGTTCATGAGCGATTGTGACAGTCACTGCTGAGGATGCGCATCTAGGAAGCCCGAGGCATATTCTCAGTACTTGAGCTTGTATTGACTGGAGAACACGTACGTTTGTTATTCGAGTATTTTCGAACACAGGTAGGCTATAGCGCTTGAAACTGAGAAAACGTGCAGTGTACAGTTGAAGCATGGCTCGTATACCGATGCACCCCATGAGTTTGCAGCAAGAAACCTTAGAAAGTGGGTAATCATGATGAGTTTCTTTTTCATGAAAGCGATGTGAGGTCTCCAGGACTAGTCCAGATCTATTATTATTACCAGGAAACCGTGTTTTTTTGATAGCTCATTGTGTGTCTAATAATTTTGACGACGTATGGGGTCATTGCCTGGCGCAAAAACGCTATAAGCGAGCATTTTTTAAATGACAGCTGAAGTCTTCGTCCTTCAAGGTAGTTTGACGTCAGTGTAGCCGCTCTCTGAAACCTGGCTCGCTCATTTAGAAGCGTGACCACTGATGCCCAGATGCAGATGTCGTCTTCGTAGATCAAGAGATGCACGGATTTCGGCAGAACGTCAATGAAGCCGATGAGCGCAAAGTTGAAAATTATGGGGCTTAAGACCCAACATTGCGGTACACCATGATAAGTCTAATGGTGCCTTGTTTCACCATTTTCTGTTCGAACAAAGAAGGTTCTGTCCTTCGAATCATTGTAGATCTATCGGTAGACGCAGCCCCCCACTCCAATGTAGCCCAAGGTGTCAAAGATGGTTTCAAAATATACATTCTAATATGCGCCTTTAACATTCAAGAACACTGCCGTTAATAATCTCTTTAGGCTTTTCTGCTGTTGTACAGACGTGACAAGGCCACTAACATTGTCTATAGAAGACCATCCACGTCGAAACCCGGTCAAAGCATCCGGGTATATGTTATGTTCCAGGTACCACTCTAGGCGATTCAGTAACATTTTATCCATAACCTTTTCAAAACAGCTGGCAAGCGCGATGGGGCAATAAGAGACCATGTCCAATGGCGCTTTACCTGGTTTCAGCAGGGGCACAAGGCGGCCGCATTTTCTTGAAAGAGGAACCAAACCGTTGCTCCAAGAGTCATTGTATACAGCTAAAAATGCACGCCGAGCTGTTTGTTTTGGTTAGCAAGGGCTACGCAAGTGACTCTATCGGGTCCAGGAGATGACGAGTGCTTGCTGCCAATGCTGCCTGAAGCTCCTCTAGAGAAAACATAATGTCTATCCGAGTGTCTCTGGACATCGGCGCGTTTCGTAGGTTACTCACGGTGATTGCAGATCCCTTGTAGGCAATCCTGGCGCAGAAGTCTTCTGCTACATCGATTTCACGTCGGCTTTGGTGGGGAGCAAAGCATTTGAATGGGCGATGTTGTTGTGGCAATGTTCATCGGCCACGGATTCTTCTCCATATTTGCGAAAGAGGTTTGTGGGGATGAGCGACTCACATAATGACTTTCATCGTAGCGAACTGTATAGCATTTATTCGACGTGAGTCTTCTTTTGTAGACGTCTCGTTTTTATCAAGCCGTAGATGAATTTTGTGGGCCTATAACGTCGTTCGGCGTGACGACGAGTTGCTCGAAGTGGCTCCAACTCCACTTCATACCCGCTAAAGTTTGACGAAGGTGCACAATTAAACTTTGCCTCATGGATAGCGGCTTTAATTATACCTTCTAGGCTTTTAAGAGAACCTTCTTCGTTTCCCTCACATTGCTTCTTTGTGGATGACCTGTACTTTGACCCGTCGATCCGTGAAGAGGAAGTGATTTGCGACTTGCTTAGCCCCTTGATCTTTCTATAGGTGATACATTAATTCAAGCGCATTCTGTTGAGCTATGGCATACGTGTGCCATACACGAGCCATTGCACACGTGTTCATTCGTGCTCGTGCACCTCTAAATATGCACGTTTTTACACGACCAGCCTACTTGGAGATCACGGTGAATTCGATGTATTACTTAGGGTGCTGTCCTTCCTGAAAACGGGGTCTGTTCCGCATTGAAGTGTATATCAGCAGCGCAGTGTTTTAGAGGCTGTGGTCTTACAAGATAGATTTTCGACCGTATGGAGCATTGACTGTCGACGTTCGTGAGCGCTTGTGAATGACGCTCTACTTCGATTTAGCGCTCTAAGGTGGCGCAGTCTCTAGTATTCAAAAATTAACTAGAAAAGATTCTGGTGCTGCAATCGTTCAGCAACCATGAGAATGATATGTAGTACACAAATGTGCCTATTTTTGTGCTTGCGGGCTTCGAACATAAAAGAACAGACGAGTCTGAACTTCGTGATCCTACTTGAAATGGTGAGCTTAAAATGTTAAGGCGGTGGAGTGCAACTGATGAGAATTTTCGGGTACGAAAGGAGTGGTCTTCGCACATCTCTAAGCCTTTATTTTTTCACCATGCAAGCCTTTCTTGCGATTATCCTGCCGTGGTTATCAACTTGCTAAGCTTGCTTGGTGGAAGTAGGTGCGCCGTTATTGACAACAAAGCTCGTCAGTATAGCCGTTCAACACATGTGGAGCATTCACTCCCCCTGGGTACTCTTTGATGATCGACCAGGCCCATCGACAACAACAGCAATGACCACGGACAGCTCTAAGAAGAAACACCTGGACGCCGCCTTCAGGGAACTCGAGAGAAGTGGTCTTCGCACAGATCTAAGCCACTATTTCTTCGCCACGCAGGTGTGTACTTCTTCACTACGTGCTAGAAGATCTAACAACCGCTGTTTACTGCTCTTACCGCGCACACGGATGTTGTGCGTGACTCAGTGCGAATGTTCTTTATAGGCTTACACTTTGCTTTGTTCCGGTGATATTGAAACTAAGCCTGCGTCCAATACCCGAACCACAGCACAAAGACTTAGCCGTAAACACTGTCAAAAAAATGAAGCTTTTATTCCATATGTTGAAAGATGTGCACTCGCGACTTTTACAGAGCTTGAAGTGTCAGTCGGAACTTGCTACTGATGTCAAAGCAATTAAAGCAGGACACAGAAAGAATCACGCTGAAATTACTGGTATCCGAAAGCGACTCGACGAACTGGAAGAAAAAAATCTAATAAACTGGGTAGTATGATGGGAGAACTAACAAGTATGCAAGAAAGCGTGAAAGCACTAACTGACGAGTGTTCCCATGTGCAATCTAGACTAACCAAGCTAGAGGACAGGTCCAATAGGGACAATTGGATCTTTCATGCAGTTCCAGACTCTAAAAAAAAGAACCTTAAATTATACCGAAGCAAAATTGATTAATTCTATTTTGCGGTTCTTGACAGTATTCCGGGCAGTCGTTTAAAAGCGTGCACCATTTGGGCAACCACTCAACTACTAAATGCCACCCCATTATCGCCAAGTTCACTGACATCAAAAAAAAAGAGAAAGTACTGTCACTGCACAATCAAGTAAATATTAAAAACAACTGAGTCGGCGAAGATTTTTCTGTTGGAACGGGGCAGGCACGTAGAAAATGCCTAATGATGATTGATTGATATGTGGGGTTTAACGTTCCAAAACTACCATAGGATTATGAGTGACGTCGTAGTGGAGGGCTCCGGAAATTTCGACCACCTGGGCCTCTCCAACATGCACCCAGATCTTAGCACACAGGCCTACAGCATTTCCGCCTCTATCGGCAATGCAGCCGCCACAGCCGGGATTTGATCCCACGACCTGCCGGTCAGCAGCCGAGTACCTTAGCCACTAGACCACCGCGGCGGACCGTAAAAAGAAAACAACTTTGGGAAAGCTCAGCGCGTTGCTTCGTCACTCAAGCTGCGTTACAAGTTAATAATAATTAAAAATTTTACATGTATTTTCTATAGATTGCAGGTAATTGGAAATCATACCTTCAGGTATCCGTTCATTTTTCTAACGTTAGAAGTGTACTAAACAAAACTCCATACCATAGGGTATTGATACATGCATTGCAAAGATAATTGCTTTGATCGAAACGTGGCTTCGTGCACATGAGAAGCGAAAGTTGGGGTAGTTGGTGGTTCGTGTTTGGATGTAAAAACAGAGCGTATATACAAAGACGGACTGCACTTGCCAGCTACACTACAAGGAGTGTGGCTGCCATCCATTGGTGGACAAAACTACTTGTTTCTTTGGCCATCAAGACAAATGTACTAGAGAGGTGATGGAGTCTCTTTACATTGGAATTGAGAGGGAAAGATGCGTGAGCAAATGGTCCGTGGCACTTGGTGAAAATGAGGTTAGATGCCTGGGTTCAGCGCTGTGGGGTTAAAGCGATTGTTAGTATTTTCGACGGTCACGCAGGTTTTTGCAAGTAAATGTGATCATTATTTCTTTTTGCTTTTCTTTTTTTGAAGTGTCGATTTTTCGTGATTAGATTCTTTATTGTACCCTGTTAGCTCAGCTGCGCAGCCACCATGTTGTGCCATGTGACTAAGTCTTGTGTCTTATATATGTTTGTATTCTTGCTAATAAAAATTATTTGCAAGTTCAGCACCTTTTCGTCTCTTCTTGCGTGTTTGTATATACTTTTGCGCTGTTTTTACATCCAATCATGCACATGTCCGTGATCAAGAAATCTTGGATGACGCGAACCAATTTCATATATACCATTGAGATCGGATGGGAGGCGGCATTCTTTTCAACAAAGCATTCCTTCTTCCTGTATCCATATCATTACTGAACTAGGGCTAGTTTGAGCTATATTAACCATCGGCAACCACAATATAATATTAGAAATACGCTATCGATTTCCGTCTTCATCTTTAGCATGTGCCGATGAACTTCACGACGCAATAATATTGTGTCCACACGATGTTTATCATATCATTTGTTTCTACTCCGATATTTTAACTTTTCTAGTAATGGAATGCAAACGCACCTTACTCATTACCATCTTCGTCACAGCCGAGTGAATTTATTAACCTATGTTGAGTGTTTTCTCCGACAGAAGTAGTAACATCCCCAGGGCAACTACTAGCAGTGCTAGGATTCTCTATCTGATATTAACAAATCAACCAGACTTTGTTGCCGCTATAACCTGTACACCAGGCATTAGTGATCAATCATTACTATCATTTTCATTTATAGCGCCCTGTGCTAAAGCAGATAGAGAAATAAACGAAACAGCACTGTAAGAAAGCAAACTTTTACAAGATTAACAGTGAACTATCAGTTATTCTAGAAACATTTTTAAGCAGTTTGAATAACCGTTCAGTGCAGTCTAACTGGAATATATTTGCAGCTGATGCTGATCGACAAATCATGAAGTATACAATTTGCCGTACCGTCATATCTAACGCGCGTGTGTCATGGCAGAAGTCTCACATTAAACGTTTATATAACAAAAAGAAACGTTTTTATCGTGCCGCAAAAAGTTTACCGACTAACCACCCCCGGTTTGCTGCCTACAAATCTGCATTATACAGCTACATATCTGCAATTAAAAGCTGTATAGATAACTTTCTTACTAACGCTTTTCCGTGCAAGTTACAAACTAACGCAAAAAGTTCTACCGAGTAAATAGGCCACTGTCCGACAACCATATTTTCTTTATTGACTCATTCAGTAACAAACTTAGTGAAGGCCATTGCGCTGCTGTTTCTAACAGATATATCATCGAAATCTTGTCTTTAGATAACCACAATATTGTCACGGGGTCGTGACGTGGCCGAAGGCAGGAGACTTCGTGTTGGGATTTAACTGTTTATTTGGGCGAACCTGTGCCCGGTAAACGGAAAGTCCAATTACAGCAGCAGTCTCGCACAGATAGCAGTCTCGGACTGATAGCGGCGAACGGAGCGTCGGCCTTCGATCAACAACTGACAAGCGGCGAAGCGCGTCGGCATTTATACTCTTGCCGTCGAATGTTCTAGCGTTATCGCTGCCGGTGGCGTAGCTTCCAGAACAATCTGTACCGTTCGCACAGTGGGCCTGATCTTATCGAAATGATCTACTACAGTCCGGAACCTTCTAGAAAACTGCAGGCGCGGTTTGCGCTGAGAATCGTGTGGTGTTTTGGGACGATAACAAAAACTTGGGAAATGGAACGTGGCATTGCCCCCCTCTGAAAAAAGGCATCGTCCCGATGCTTTAACTAAAGATCAATAATAATGCAAGAAAGTACAATGAATAAATTCCGATACAACAATAATACAAAAAAAACACTGGTTCAGTTTGTTAACGCGCATGAAACGGCTTTAGGCGCGCGACATGGACGACTTCAGGTCGCGATCGGCGTCGTTGAGAGTTCGTGATGCCGTCGGGGACAACCTCGTAATCAAGTGGGCCGAGACGTCGAACCACCCTGTACGGTCCGAAGTACCGTCGCAGAAGCTTTTCACTTAGTCCACGTCGGCGTATCGGCGTCCACACCCAAACACGTTCACCGGGCTGGTATTCCACGAAGCGTCGTCGAAGGTTGTAACGGTGGCTGTCGGTCGTCTGTTGATTCTTGATACGGAGACGCGCAAGTTGTCGGGCTTCTTCGGCACGTTGAAGGTACTCGCTCACATCGAGGTTTTATTCGTCGGTGACGTTGGGTAACAAGGCATCGAGCGTCGTTGCCGGGCTCCTTCCGTAGACCAATTTGTATGGAGATATCTGCGTCGTCTCCTGCACCGCCGTGTTGTATGCGAAGGTCACATACGGAAGAATGGCGTCCCACGTCTTGTGTTCGACATCGACGTACATTGACAGCATGTCGGCGATCGTCTTGTTAAGCCGCTCGGTGAGGCCGTTGGTCTGTGGGTGGTACGCTGTCATCCGGCGGTGGTTTGTTTGGCTGTATGCCAAGATCGCTTGAGTTAAGTCGGCAGTGAATGCCGTTCCTCTGTCGGTGATAAGGACCTCCGGGGCGCCGTGACGTAGGACGATATTTTCGACGAAGAACTTAGCTACCTCGGATGCACTGCCTTTTGGCAGGGCTTTTGTTTCGGCGTAGCGGGTGAGGTAGTCGGTAGCTACCACGATCCACTTGTTTCCGAAAGCCGACGTCGGGAACGGCCCCAGTAGGTCCATACCAATCTGCTGGAAAGGTCGGCAAGGTGAATCAATTGGCTTCAGAAGTCCCCCTGTCCTTGTCGGCGGTGTCTTGCGTCGCTGACAGTCCCGAGATGTTCTCACATAACGAGTGACGTCGGTGGTAAGACGTGGCCAGTAGTACCTTTCTTGTATCCTCGCGAGCGTGCGAGAAACACCGAGGTGCCCTGCCGTCGGATCGTCGTGCAGGGCCTGCAGGAGTTCTGGTCGCAGAGCTGAAGGCACCACAAGGAGGTACTTAGCTGGAAGCGGTGAAAAGTTTTTCTTTTGTAGAAGACCGTTTCGTAGAAAGAACGACGCAAGTGCGCGCTTGAATACCTTCGGGACTTCGGCGGTCCGGCCTTCGAGGTATTCTATTAGGGCCTTAAGTTCCGGGTTGGCCCTCTGTCGTTCAGCGAAGTCGTCGGTAGTTATCGTTCCTAAGAAGTAGTCGTCATCCGGGTCGTCGGGTAGCGGTTGGTCTACAGGCGCACGAGAGCGACAGTCGGCGTTGGAGTGTTTTTTGCCGGACTTGTAAATGACAGTAATGTCATATTCTTGAAGTCTCAGGCTCCATCGTGCGAGGCGACCTGAAGGGTCCTTCAAGGTGGCTAGCCAACACAATGCGTGGTGATCGCTCACAACTTTGAAGGGCCTGCCGTAGAGGTAGGGGCGAAATTTTGACGTAGCCCAGATGATGGCGAGGCACTCCTTTTCTGTTGTGGAATAATTTGCTTCTGCTTCGGACAGCGATCGGCTGGCGTAACTAATAACCCTTTCAAGTCCGTCAGCCCTCTGCACAGGAACGGCGCCAAGACCTACGCTGCTTGCGTCAGTGTGTATTTCTGTCTCGGCGAATTCGTCGAAATGGGCAAGTAACGGAGGCGTCTGGAGGCGATGTTTAAGCTCCTGGAAAGCGTGTTCCTGCGGCGTTTCCCACTTAAACTCCACGTCGGCCTTGGTAAGGTTAGTGAGAGGATCGGCGATGCGGGCGAAGTTTTTCACGAACCGCCTCTAATAGGCACACAGGCCCAGAAATCGGCGCACGGCTTTCTTGTCAGTGGGCGGCGGGAAGTCGGCGATGGCGGCTGTTTTCCGTGGATCGGGACGAACTCCAGAGTTGCTGATAACGTGCCCCAGAAGCAAAAGCTCCTCATACGCAAATCTGCACTTTTCTGGCTTCAGCGTGAGCCCGGAAGTCTTGATGGCTTGAAGTACAGCTTCAAGGCGCCGAAGATGCTCGTCGAAACTCGAGGAAAACACGACGACGTCGTCCAAGTACACAAGGCAAGTCTGCCACTTCAATCCTGCCAGTACAGTATCCATAACGCGTTTGAAAAGTTGCAGGCGCTGAGCAAAGGCCGAAGGGCATAACCTTAAACTTGAAGAGGCCATCCGGTATTATAAACGCCGTCTTCTCTCGGTCTCTTTCGTCGACTTCGATTTGCCAATAGCCAGTCTTGAGGTCCATTGACGAAAAGTACTTGGCGTTATGGAGCCGATCAAGTGCGTCGTCTATTCGTGGAAGAGGATACACGTCCTTTCTTGTGATTTTGTTCATCATCATCATCATCATCATCATCAGCCTGTCTACGTCCACTGCAGGACAATGGCCTCTCCCATGTTCCGCCAGTTAACCCGGTCCTGTGCTTGCTGTTGCCAATTTATACCCGCAAACTTCTTAATCTCATCTGCCCACTTAACCTTCTGTCTCCCCCTACCCCGCTTCCCTTCTCTGGGAATCCAGTTGGTGACCCTTAATGACCAGCGGTTATCCTGTCTACGTGCTACATGCCCGGCCCATGTCCATTTCCTCTTCTTTATTGCAGCTATGATATCCTTAACTCCCGTTTGTCCCCTAATCCACTCTGCTCTCTTCTTCTCTCTTAAGGTTACACCTACCATTTTTCTTTCCATTGCTCGCTGCGTCGTCCTCAATTTAAGTTGAACCCTCTTTGTGAGTCTCCAGGTTTCTGCTCCGTAGCTAAGTACCGGCAAGATACAGCTGTTATATACCTTCCTCTTGAGGGACAGTGGCAATCTACTTGTCATAATTTGAGAGTGCCTGCCGAATGTGCTCCACCCCATTCTTATTCTTCTGGTTACTTCAATCTCGTGGTTAGGCTCTGCGGTTATTACCTGCCCTAAGTAGACATATTCTTTTACAACTTCAAGTGCACTATTACCTATCGCAAAGTGCTGCTCCTTTCCGAGGTTGTTGTACATTACTTTCGTTTTCTGCAGATTAATTTTAACACCCACCTTTCTGCTCTCCTTGTCTAACTCCGTAATCATGAGTTGCAACTCGTCCCCTGAGTTACTCAGCAATGCAATGTCATCGGCGAAGCGCAGGTTACTGAGGTACTCTCCATTAACTCTTATCCCTAACTGTTCCCATTCTAGGCTTCTGAAAACGTCCTGTAAGCACGCAGTGAATAGCATTGGAGAGATTGTGTCCCCCTGCCTTACACCCTTCTTTATTGGTATTCTGTTGCTTTTTTATGAAGCACTATGGTAGCAGTTGATCCCCTGTAGATTTCTTCCAGAATGTTTATATATATTTCATCTACGCCCTGATTCCGCAGTGTCTGCATGACGGCTGATATTTCTACTGAATCAAACGCCTTCTCGTAATCTATGAAGGCTATGTATAGTGGTTGGTTATACTCTGAGCATTTCTCTATTACCTGATTGATAGTATGAATGTGGTCAATTGTTGAGTAGCCTGTTCTAAATCCTGCTTGTTCCTTTGGTTGATTGAATTCTAATGTTTTCTTTACGCTGCTAGCAATTACCTTTGTAAATAGCTTGTATACTACAGAGAGCAAGCTGATCGGCCTGTAATTCGTCAAGTCCTTGTCATCTCCTTTCTTATGTATTAAGATGATGTTAGCGTTCTTCCAAGACTCTGGTACTTTTCCCGTCAGGAGACACCTCGTAAATAGAGTGGCTAGTTTTTCTAACACAATCTGTCCTCCATCTTTCAGCAGATCTGATGTTACTTGATCCTCACCAGCAGCTTTGCCTCTGTGCATGCTCTCCAAAGCTTTTCTGACTTCTTCTATCATTACCGGTGGGGTGTCGTCTGGGTTACTGCTAGTTCTTATAGTATTAAGGTCGTGGTTGTCTCGGCTACTGTACAGATCTCTGTAAAACTCCTCCGCTATTTTAACTATCCTATCCATATTGGTAGTTAATTTGCCTTCTTTGTCCCTTAGTGCATACATCCGCCTTTTGCCTATCCCAAGTTTCCTCTTCACTGCTTTGACGCTTCCTCCGTTTTTCAGAGCGTGCTCAATTCTCTCCATGTTATACCTTCTTACATCGCATACTTTACGTCTATTAATCAGCTTCGAAAGCTCTGCCAGTTCTATTTTGTCTGTTGTACTTGACATTTTCATGATTTGACGCTTCTTAATTAGGTTCTTCGTTTCCTGAGAAAGCTTGCCGGTGTCCTGTCTAGCTACCCTGCCTCCAACTTCCACTGCACACTCCGTGATGATATTCGTCAGATTATCATTCATTGTATCTACGCTAAGGTTGGTTTCCTCGCTAAGAGCAGAGTACCTGTTCTGCAGTGACACTCTGAATTCCTGTACTTTCCCTCTCAGTGCTAGCTCATTGATTGGCTTCATGCGTATCAGTTTCTGTCGTTCCTTCTTCAAGTCTAGGCGGATTCGAGCCCGTACCATTCTATGGTCACTGCATCTTACCTTGCCAACCACTTCCACATCCTGCACGACTCCTGGGTGTGCAGTCATTATAAAGTCTATTTCGTTCTTATTTACGCCATTAGGGCTCCTCCATGTCCACTTGCGGTTTTCTCGTTTTCGGTAGAAGGTATTCAAAATACGCAGATTATTGCGTTCTGCGAATTCTACTAGTAGCTCTCCTCTGGCGTTTCCAGTGCCGATGCCATAATCTCCTACTGCCTGGTCTCCAGCCTGCTTCTTCCCTACCTTTGCATTAAAGTCGCCCATTACTATAGTATACTGTGTTTTCACCTTACTCATTGCCGATTCGACGTCTTCATAGAAGCTTTCAACTGAAGCGTCATCATGGCTGGATGTAGGCGCGTAAGCCTGTACTACCTTCATTTTGTATCTTTTATTCAGTTTAATTACAATGCCTACCACCCTTTCATTAATGCTATAGTAATCCTCTATGTTGCCAGCTATGTTTCTGTGAATTAGGAACCCTACTCCCAGTTTTCTTCTGTCTGCCAAGCCCCGATAGCAAATGACGTGCCCATTCTGTAGCACAGTATAGGCCTCATCTGTCCTCCTAACCTCACTCAGCCCTATTATATCCCATTTAATGCCTTCTAGCTCCTCGAATAATACAGCTAGACTTCCCTCACTAGATAACGTTCTAACGTTAAACGTTGCTAAGTTCAAGTTCCAATGGTGGCCTGTCCGTATCCAGAGATTCCTAGCACCCTCTGCTGCTTTGCAGATCTGACCGCTGCTGTGGTCAGTTGCTCCGCAGCTGGTGGGGACTGAGGGCCGCGAGTTCATTGACGAATGCCTACGGGAGGGGGTGGCCGAATACTGCACCAGGGTGGCCAATCCTTCTCTGGTGAGATCATCGGTGGGTACCGGCTTTAAGCCGGTACGATCAGACAGTATGATTTTGTTCAGGCGGCGATAATCGACGCAGAATCGTAGGGTCCCATCCTTTTTCTTCACTAACACCACGGGGGATGCCCATGGACTCTTGGACGGCTGGATAATGTCACCCCGCAGCATTTCATCAACTTGTCTCTTCATGGCCTCACGTTCTCGCGTCGAAACCCTGTACGGACTCTGACGGAGTGGTCTGGCATTTTCTTCGGTTATGATGCGATGTTTCGTGATTGGGGTCTGCCGAATTTTCGATGACAACGAAAAGCAATCTTCGTATTGCAGGAGCAGGGCCTTGAGCTGTTCTTGCTTATCGTTCGAAAGTCTGGGATTGACGTCGAAAGCTATGGGAGGGGCTTGGTTCCTCTGAGCAGGTTCCGCAGAATCGGCGAGGGCGAAAGTACTGGTGGCTTCGACAATTTCTTCGATGTATGCGACCGTTGTTCCTTTGTTCACATGTTTGTACTCATTGGTTAAATTCGTGAGCATAACCGTTGCTTTGCCTCTCCGCAGCTCTGCAATTCCTCTTGCGACGGAAATATTTCGGGTGACCAACAGATGCTGACTGCCTTCAACGACGCCTTCCAAGTCAGGTGATTTAGGAGCGCCGACTGAAATAATGATGCTTGAGCGAGGCGGAATGGTGACTTGTTCTTCCAGCACACTCAAGGCATGGTGTCCTGACGGCGTGCGCGGCGGTAGTGCTTCATCTGTGGATAACGTTATCGACTTTGTTTTTAGGTCGATGAAAGCACCATGGAGGCATAAGAAGTCCATGCCAAGGATGACATCTTTCGAGCAACGCTGTAGGACTACGAAGTCAGTAGGATAAATACGGCCGTTAATGGTGACTCCCGCTGTCCAGATTCCTGCAGGCGTTACGAGATGACCTCCAGCTGTGCGGATCTCAGGGCCTTTCCAAGCTGTCCTAACTTTCTTTAACTTCGCGGCGAACGACCCACTGATGACAGAATAGTCGGCTCCAGTATCGACGAGAGCGGTCACACTGTGGCCGTCGATAAGAACGTCGAGGTCGCTAGTTCGCCGTCTCGCATTACAGTTAGAGCGTGGCGTCGGGTCACGGCTGCGTCGGCTTGTTCCGCTGCTTCCATGTTGCGTCGTCAGGCCACCTCCGGTAAGTGAGCTTTCGCCATCAGGGCTTTGCCTGGTTGGCATTGTGTTCGGAAAGCTTCGTCGCGGCGTCGTCGTCGTCGGAGGATCTTCGGTAGTTCGTCGCACAGCAACCGCACCTCCACCGGTTGCTGCCCTTAGTTTCCCGGATACGGGCTAGGAGACAGGCCCCGCGTTGGGCCGGAGAACTGCCGGGGGTGCGGTGACATGCGGTGGCTGGGCGACGGCGAACGTGAAGGACTCCAGGGTGTCCATTCCGTTCTTGTCAGGTAGTCGGCGATGTCACGTGGCCGTTCCCCTGGCTGCGGACGTGGTGCATCGACGGCGAAGCCACGCAGTCCCATCTGTCGGTACTGGCAACGGCGGTAAGTGTGCCCGGCCTCGCCGCATGGTAGCACAGTGGGCGGTGGTCAGGGGTGCGCCAAACGTCAGTTTTCCTCGGCGCACTGCGCTGGCCCGCTGGTGAACGGTAGGTCGTCGGTGGGGGTGGTGGCGGTGGTGGTGTCCTGCGACGGAAGTGCGACGGGGCGGCGTTTTCGCGTGGACGGGGAGGAGCGTTGTGGCGCACTGCAGCGGCGTAGCTCATAATTTCTGGCTCGGGCAGCGGTGTTTGGGGAATTCGAAGTGATTGCCGAACTTCTTCTCGCACAATGTCGGCGATTGAATACACTTGAGGGTGCGCCGAAGGCAACAGTTTGCGCAGCTCTTTCCGCACGATCGCTCGGATCGTTTCACGCAGGTTTCCAGAGTCACTGGTTTGAGCAGCAGTGCATTCTGGAGTCAGGCGACGATTATACTGTCTGGTGCGCATGTCAAGAGTTTTTTCGATGGTGGTCGCCTCGGATACTAATTCTTGGACGGTGCTCGGTGGATTCCTCATTAGTCCCGCGAAGAGCTCCTGTTTGACCCCTCGCATGAGGAAACGAACTTTCTTCTCCTCAGGCATGTCTGGGTCAGCGTGACAAAATAGGCGGGTCATCTCCTCTGTGAAAATTCCAACCTTCTCATTTGGTAGCTGAACCCGGGTCTCTAGTTGAGCAGCGGCTCTTTCTTTGCGAGCGACGCTCGCGAACGTTTGCAGAAATGCGCCGCAGAAGACATCCCACGTTCGGAGCGTGGACTCACGATTCTCTTGCCAGGTCCTTGCGGTGTCTTCCAGGTAGAAGTACACACGACGGAGCTTTTCTTCGTTGTCCCAGTGGTTGAGGGCGGCCACACGGTCGTATGTTTCTAGCCAGGACTCCGGGTCTTCGAACGATGACCCATAGAAAATTGGTGGTTCCCTGGATTGTTGCATGACCATCGTGGGCTGGGATGCGGCGGTTGTCATTGTTGCTGCAGTCGCAGTCATGGCCTTGGTCTTCCGCGCCTTGTCTTCTAGAAGCCCGTACTCCGGGTGGTAGCCCTTGCTGTCGGCGGCTTGTTCGCTGCTCCTGTTTGGCGTCGGTGTCTTCTCCGCGACGTGGGCTGGGTTCACGGATTGACGGGGGCGTCCGGTACATGAACGAAGCAGCACGTCCACCAGATGTCACGGGGTCGTGACGTGGCCGAAGACAGGAGACTTCGTGTTGGGATTTAACTGTTTATTTGGGCGAACCTGTGCCCAGTAAACGGAAAGTCCAATTACAGCAGCAGTCTCGCACGGATAGCAGTCTCGGACTGATAGCGGCGAACGGAGCGTCGGCCTTCGATCAACAACTGACAAGCGGCGAAGCGCGTCGGCATTTATACTCTTGCCGTCGAATGTTCTAGCGTTATCGCTGGCGGTGGCGTAGCTTCCAGAATAATCTGTACCGTTCGCACAGTGGGCGTGATCTTATCGAAATGATCTACTACAGTCCGGAACCTTCTAGAAAACTGCAGACGCGGTTTGCGCTGAGAATCGTGTGGTGTTTTGGGACGATAACAAAAACTTGGAAAATGGAACGTGGCAATATTTTACCTAGCGCACTTTTACACAATTATTCACCCAAGTCATCAATGATTATAGGAACCGTTGGAATTCGTGAACCACAACAAAATAGCTCATGAACCACTACACTAAAAAGTGCGAAATCATGTGTTTATCAAAAACCTCTACTACCTCACCTCTACTACCTCATTATTCACTGTCATAATAAAATTCTTCTGGATTTTATAACTCCTATATGTATCCTTGAGTTCACATAACAACTATTCTAAACTGGTCACCTCATACTGAATACATAATAATCAATGCTACCCGTATACTTGGCTATTTAAGACGCAGACTTTTATTGCTCCTTGTGGCCTAAAACTGCAGCTTTATAAAACACTAATACGCTCTCAACTAAAATATGCTACAGCCATGTGGGACCCCACCTATAATGATCTGGTAACTTCTGTTCCACATGTTTAGAAGAACTCCGTTCGTTTTATATTGTACAACTATACCATAACAAGGAGCATTTCAACCATGAAAACTTTTCTTGCACTCCGTTTTTGAACACGTACCATCATCTCTTCCTGCATAACGAACTACTTCTTCACCCTTAGCACATATCCCACCGCTTTGTTCACTATCTTAAAGTAGGCATCCCTTCATGCAACACAAAAACGTTCCTCAATTCATTTTCGCCTCGAGCTTGATATCAAAGGAGTGGAACAGACTTCCTGGTGACTATATCGCTATATGTGATAACAACTTCTTCCGCGATACATCAGCTAACATGGTATAATAAGTTTTTTGTTGAATTAGCTGTCATGGTATAAATAGGTTCTGTGCTGTTTTAGCTAAGACATATTAATATAAATGTATTAGAAAAAATTGTATTTATAGGAGAACTCTTTTAGCGATTTAACCATATTCATTGCTTTTTGTTCAGTTAATTTTTTGTAACAACTCACCCCCCTCTGTAATGCCATTTGACATTGACGGCATAATAAATACATAAATATTGTTACTGCATATGTGATTTGGGTATGAGCCGGTGGGTAGCGGGGAACAGGCAGCATAGAGAAGAGGACATTCGGCTATCGAGATAGGCCTCCGGTGTCAAAGATTTCGAGCATTTGACCTATAGCTGGAATAAACAGTGGTGTGTATCTCGCCAGTTAGAGGTCACTTATACCAGATTGCGCTGTGCAGGTCCACAACTGAAATATTACCTTAACAAAGCTCGACTCAAGGCGTCACCGCTATGCATTTGTTGCAATGAAATTGAAACATTTGAACATTTATTAGATGCGGAAGCATCTTATACTCGCGCCTTGTAGTGCGCCGTCCACGCTGTCCGCGCCGTCCGAACCGCTTCTCGACCATTCGACAGCTGAAGCGCGCGCATGCGCCGTCGCGCCGTCGCCCACCATCTGTGCCGCGCGCGCTTCTCCTTCGAGAACATTCGACAGCTGACAGCGCATGCGCCGTCGCGCCGTCGCCATGTGTGCCGCTTGCGCGCTTCTCCTTCGAGAACATTCAACAGCTGACAGTGCATGCGCCGTCGCGCTGTATATATACTCAAGGTCGGCGCTCGCTCGCTCAGTTGCCGCTCGTCGGTTGGTTTGTACGGCGCGTCGACGTCCAAGGTCGCGGTGAAATGAATTCCAACGAATCCACAAACACAATGATCGACGTCCCTTCGACCAGCGCCGTCCTTTCGCATACGTGTGTACGTGTTCACTCATTTAACACCCCCTCCTACAACCACGTTAACCAATTTAGCCATCGACCCAAGTAAGTCGCAATTTAACACCCCATTTCACAACCACGTTAACCAATTTAGCCATCGACCCAAGTAAGTCGCACTCTAACACCCCGTTAACCAATTATATGCTCCGCATCCTCCTCAGTGTTCCCCCGAGGGAAGCTGCGGGCAATTTTTTTTATTCTGCCATCGTTTTTCTTATCAGAGAAAAAGATATTTAATTGCCCCATTACAAAACTAGGAATACAAGTAATTCTACCAGTAACTTTATCACTTGTAGGAACTTCATTTGGTTACACCAAAGGGATGTATGCTCCACTGTGTTTGATTACATCAACGCAACTAAACGATTACCGTGCTGGTGAACCCCAACCTTTTCAGATCTTTTGTTTATAATTTGTAGTTATGTCTATCAAAAACAAGAGATGGTTTGACGCTTGCTTAGCAAACATTTTTGTTTTTTGGTAGTATTATTTTTAAACTACTTTTTCAGATTGGCTTCATTTTCATTTTAGTTTCATATAAGTATCCTGCCGCCTGGTTCTTGGCCCATCCCCCTCTGTGGGTGAGCGCCATCGATAAGAGGTCATCATCATCATCATCATCTTGCAGCAACGCTGGTGTGCCAGCTCCCAAAGACGCAACGTCTTGTCGTATGAGCAGCTCAGCAGGTATTTGCCACCGGGCTGGAACTTGACACCACGCACCCAGTTGTCGTGCTCCACCAGGGTGAAGACGGCCAGGCCCGTGCTGACGTCCCACAGCTTGATGGTTTTGTCCAGCGAGCCCGATGCCGCCCAATGCCCTGGGCCCGGCCTGCGCCACCGCCAGCCAGCCGCCGGTTGCTGTCTTCGCTGCCGTTGCCCCCCAGGTGCGGGTGGGCGATCTCGGGTGCCCACGCAATGCACTCCACCACGTGGTCGTGCTCCCGAAGCTCCAGCTTGCATTTCTTGGAGCCCACCACCCACACGCAAACCGTCTGGTCATTAGAACAGCTGGCTAAGAGGGAGCCATCGGAGCTAATTCTGATGATGCGCACCCATTCCCGATGGCCTGTCTCCAGGCCATCGGGAATGGGTGCGCATTCTTGCAAAAACATGCGTGACCATCGAAAATTCTAACAATCGCTTTAAGCCCGCAGCACTGGACCCAGGCATCCAACCTCAATTTCACCAAGTGCCACGGACCGTTTGCTCACGCATTTTTCTCTCTCAATTTCAATGTAAAGAGACTCCATCACCTCTCTAGTACATTTGTCCGGATGGCCAAACAAACAAGTGCTTTTGTCCACCGATGGATGACAGCCACACTCCTTGTAATGAGCTGGCAAGTGCAATCTGTCTTTGTATAATTGCTCTGTTTTTACATCCAAACACGAACCACCAACTACCCCAACTTTCGCTTATCATGTGCATGAAGCCACGTTTCGATCAAAGCAATTATCTTTGCAATGCATGTATGAATAGTAGTGGTAAAGACTTTTGTTTAGTACACTTCTAACGTTAGAAAAATGAACTTTGTATCCCCAGTTCAAACATTGCTTTTGTTGATTTTCCGCCAAGCCTAATACATTTTTCGCCTGTTTTTCCGCGCAGCGAGCAACAAATAGCGCAGAAAAGACGACGCGAGAAAGTAGTTAGCCACCTATGTGTAACTGCTTTCGCAGTCACAGCAACAACGAAAAAGAAAAGCGTGACATCGAAATCTTTATTTTTCTACATACACATGAGTTGCTCCATTCTTCTAAATGAATTCATGGTGAATTCATGGTGAAATTCATGGTGAAGACGACAAGGTGCTGAACTTGCAAATAACTTTTATTAGAATGAACACAAACATATATCAGACAGAAGACTTAGTCACATGGCACAACATGGTGGCTGCGCAGCTGAGCTAACAGGGTACAAATAAGAATGTAATCACAAAAAATCGACACTTATATAAACACTCATGAAAAGAAAAGCAAAAAAGAAATAATGATCACATCTACTTGCAAAAACATGCGTGACCATCGAAAATACTAACAATCGCTTTAACCCGACAGCACTGGACCAAGGCATCCAACCTCATTTTCAGCAAGTGCCACGGACCGTTTGCTCACGCATCTTTCTCTCTCAATTTCAATGTAAAGAGACTCCATCACCTCTCTAGTACATTTGTCCAGATGGCCAAAGAAACAAGTGCTTTTGTCCACCAATGGATGGCAGCCACACTCCTTGTAATGAGCTGGCAAGTGCAATCTGTCTTTGTATATTTGCTCTGTTTTTACATCCAAACACGAACCACCAACTACCCCAACTTTCGCTTCTCATGTGCATGAAGTCACGTTTCAATCAAAGCAATTATCTTTGCAATGCATGTATCAATAGCTAATGGTAAAGAGTTTCGTTTAGTACACTTCTAATGTTAGAAAAATGAACGGATACCTGAAGGTATGATTTCCATTCACCTACCCTGGCGCAACCCTAAGTAAATGTGTTCCGTTAAGAAGCCCGCGCATTATCTGTCAGCTTTTGATAAATCGATACGTTTTCTTACATCTATGACTTTATCGTATTCCATAGAATACATTTAAAATTTTTAATTAGTATTAACTTGTAACGCAGCTTGAGTGACGAAGAACCAGGCTGAGCTTTCTCAACGTTGCTAAGGTTTCTTTTTACGCCCCACCGCGGTGGTCTAGTGGATAAGGTGCTCGACTGCTGACCCGAAGGTCGCGGGATAGAATCCCGGCTGTGGCGGCTGCATTGCCGATAGAGGTGGAAATGCGGTAGGCCCGTGTGCTCAGATCTGGGTGCACGTTAGAGAGCCCCAGGTGGTCGAAATGTCTGGAGCCCACCACTACGACGTCACTCATAATCATATGGTAGTTTTGGGACGTTAAATCCCACATATCAATGAATCATCATTAGGCCTTTCTACGTGCCTGCCCCGTTGCAACAGAAAAATCTTCGCCGAGTTAGATGTTTTCAATCCTTAGTGGATTGTGCAGTGACAGTACTTTCCCTTTCGTTTCGAAGTTAGTGAACTTGGCTACAATGGGGTGGCATTTAGTAGGTGAGTGGTTGCCGAAATAGTGCACGCTTTTAAATGACTGCCAGGGAAAACTGTCAAGAACAGCGAAATAGAATTAATCACTTTATCTTCGGTATGATGCTAGTTTTTTTTTAAGTCTGGAACTCCATGAAAGATAAAATTGTCCCTATTGGACCTGTCCTCTAGCTTGGTTAGTCTAGATTGCACATGGGAATACTCGTCAGTTAGTGCTTTCACACTTTTTAGGGGCGAAGCTCCTTAGGGCGTGGGCTGTGCGTCCCCTGTATGTAGCCACCTCTAGTTTAGTTCTTGCAGTGTTCACTAGATGGCGGTACCGTCCCCTGTATGTAGCCACCTCTAGTTTAGTTCTTGCAGTGTTCACTAGATGGCGGTACCGTCTTCTGTATGTAGCCACCTCTCGTTTAGTTCTTGTAGTGTTTACTAGATGGTGGTACTTGTAGCTGATGATGAAAAGATGCAAGATGTTATAAACTAGAAAGCGGTACTTGTAGTTGATGAAAGACGCGAGATCTTATAAAATAGGAATGATGTCACATATGGCGCGTGTCATTGGTTGAAGGCAATCGTTCGATTTAGTGCGGCGACGTACGCTAGGGGGAGCGATGTAATAAAATCGAGTGGGCAAAATGTACAGAGGATTCATGGTTTACCAAGTTTACCTCCGGAGCTTCGCCCACTCATCATCATTCACTTCGTGAATATGGCGGCACTTTTTTGCATACTTGTTATTTCGCCCATCATACTACCCAGTTTATTAGATTTTTTTTCTTCCAGTTCGTCTAGTCGCTTCCAGATACCAGCAACTTCAGCATGATTGTTTCTTTGTCCGGCTTTAGTTGCTTTTACATCAGTAGCAAACTCCGACTGACACTTCTAGCTCTGTAAAAAACGCGAGTGCACATCTTTCAACAAATGGATTAAAAGCTTCATTTCTTTGACAGTGTTTACGGCTAAGTCTTTGTGCTGTGGTTCGCGTATTGGGCGCAGGCTTAGTTTCAATATCACCGGAACAAAGCAAAGTGTAAGCCATTAAGTCTCGCACAACATCTGTGGGCGCGGTAAGAGCAGTAAACAACGGTTGTTAGATCTTCTAGCGCTTAGTGAAGAAGTACACACCTGCATGGCGACGAAATAGTGGCTTAGAGCTGTGCGAAAACCCCTGCTCTCGTGCCTACTGTAGGCGGCGTCCAGGTGTTTCTTCCAAGAGCTGTCCGTGGTGATTACTGTTGTTGTCGATGGGCCTGGTCGATCATCAAAGAGTACCCAGGGGTATTGAATGCTCCACATGTGTTGAATGGCTACACTGATGAGGTTTGTTGTCAATAGCGGCGCACCTACTTGCACCAAGCCAGTTGAGCAAGTTGATAACCACGGTAGGATAATGGCAAGAAAGGCTTGCATGGTGAAAAAATAATGGCTTAGAGATGTGCGAAGACCACTGCTTTCGTACCCGAAAATTCTCAGCAGTTGCACTTCACCAACTTAACATTTTAAGCTCACCAGTTCAATTAGGATCACGATGTTTAGACTTGTCCGTTCTTTTATGTTCGAAGCCCGCAAGCACCAAAAAGTGCACATTTGTGTACTACATATCGTCGCGGTGCAGCGCGAACCAAAGGCAGATAAGCGTATAAACGTTCACACAGCGACTCTCAGCAGCCGAACAGCAAGATCGCCTTCTTTATCTTCAATCAGCCAGAGCTCCACTACCTGGTGTCCGCCAAATCCCCTTATTGTTGTTTTGGTCCACCAGTACACACGCGTCATTTGCCCCCCTCTTAATGAGCATCGCCCCGATGCTAATCCAGTAGTGCAGTTTTTTTGTCTTTTCTTTAAGAAGTGTCTTGCGCAGTCATTACCTTTCATAAGGCTTCATGCGCACAACGTGAACTAGTTCAGGACGGTGCTGGCGAAGCCTCGTACTATATGAACTGTCGGGGACAAACTCGTATGTAACATCACTCAGTCGTCGCAGTACTAGATATGGGCAAAAGTATCTCCTTAGGAGCTTTTCAGAGAGTCCTCGTTTCCGTATGGGCGTCCAAACCCATACTCTGTCGCCGGTCTGGTAAACGACTGTTCTGTGGCGAGAATTGTAGCGGCTCGCGTCGTACTCTTGTTGTTGCTGGATTCGCAGGCGTGCTAGTTGCCTTGCTTCTTCCGCTCGTTCTGTAAACATCTCGGCGTCTGGTTCAATGTCGTCGCATTCATGCGCTAGCATCGCATCTAACATGGTTCGTACTTCCCTTCCGTGAATTAGGCTGAACGGGGTCATCTGGGTTGTTTCTTGCTTGGCAGTGTTGTATGCAAACGTGATATACGGCAAGATTTTGTCCCAGTTTTGTGTTCGACGTCTACGTACATTGAAAGCATGTCTTCAATTGTTTTGTTCAGACGCTCTGTAAGCCCGTTCGTTTGCGGGTGGTAGGCGGTGGTCTTGCGATGGGTTGTTCCACTCAGCATGAGGAATTGTTCCAGAAGAGCTGCCGTAAATGCGGTTCCTCTGTCTGTGATTACGACGCTTGGTGCACCATGCCGCAGGACAACGTTCTCGATGAAAAATTGTGCCACCTCCGCTGCTGTACCTCTCTGGATAGCCTTTGTTTCAGCATAACGGGTAAGGTAATCAGTCGCGACAATAACCCAGCGGTTCCCAGCAGTAGAAGTAGGAAGTGGGCCCAAAATATCCATGCCAATCTGGTCGAATGGTGTTCTTGGGACCTGCACGGGCTGCAGGAGGCCAGGTGGTTTAGTCGGTGGTGACTTCCGTCGCTGGCAGTCGAGGCAAGTACGAACATGGTGTTTTACGGCAACGGTCAGTCTTGGCCAAAAGTAGCGCTGCCGTACTCTGGCCAACGTTCTTGTGTAACCTAAGTGGCCTGAAGTCACCTCGTTTTGGCATGCTTCGAGTACTTCGGAGTGAAGGGCTGCTGGGATGACGAGCAAATACGCAGATCCTGTCGAAGAGAAGTTTCTTTTGTATAGTACTCCGCTCCGTAAGCAAAATGATGACAGTGCTCTTACGAAAACAGTTGGTGCCTTCTGAGATCTCCCCTCCAGGTAATTAATTAGGGCAAGTAACTCAGGGTCGCCACGTTGTTGCTGTGTAATAGCGGTTGAGTCAAGCACACCGAGAAATGCTGTTTCCTCCTCATTGGATAGAGTTGCCGATTCAATGGGTGAGCGGGATAGACAGTCGGCGTCTATGTGGCGCTTTCTTGACTTGTGTACGACAGTCATGTCGTACTCCTGCAGCCTGAGACTCCAACGCGCTAATCTCCCGGTAGTATCTTTAAGATTTGTCAACCAACACAGTGAGCGGTGGTCGCTGATGACTTTGAAGGGGCGGCCGTATAAATACGGGCGAAATTTCGTGACCGCCCATACCACGGCGAGGCATTCCTTCTCAGTCGTGGAGTAATTAGTCTCAGCGCGTGTTAGTGTTCTGCTTGCATAGGCGATTACTCTTTCTGTGCCCTCTTGCAGCTGCACAAGCACAGCTCCCAAACCAATATTGCTGGCATCCGTTTGTAGCATCGTTGGGGCTTTCTCATTAAAGTGGGCAAGCACTGGAGGCGTCTGTAGTCGCTGGCGGAGATTCTTAAAAGCAGCTTCCTCTTCGTTGCTCCATTGGAAAGCAACGTCTTCTCTCGTGAGGCTGGTCAACGGTGATGCGGAGCGAGCGAAGTCCGCGATGAATCGCCTATAATACGCACATAGTCCGAGGAATCGTCGGACAGCCTTCTTATCAGTCGGCACTGGGAACTGTGCAACAGCTGCGATCTTTTCAGGATCAGGACCAACGTCTGCGTGACTGACAACGTGGCCAAGAAATTGCAGCTCTTCATAGCAAAAGTGGCATTTTTCAGGCTTCAACGTCAAGCCCGCAGACCGTATGGCTTGTAAAACTGCCTCAAGTCTTTTAAGATGCTGGTCAAATGTTGCGGCGAAAACTACGACATCATCAAGGTAGACCAAGCAGGTTTTCCACTTCAACCCAGAAAGTACGGTATCCATAAGTCTTTGAAAGGTAGCAGGCGCTGAACATAAACCAAAGGGCAAGACTTTAAATTCATATAAGACATCTGGTGTCACAAAAGCAGTCTTCTCGCGGTCTCTTGGGTCTACCTCTATTTGCCAATACCCACTCCTTAAGTCCATCGATGAAATGTAACGAGCTGTCGAAGTCTCTCGAGTGAGTCATCTATACGAGGAAGTGGATACACATCTCTCTTTGTCACCTGATTGAGTTTTCGGTAATCTACACAGAAGCGCAGGCTGCCATCTTTTTTTAACGAGGACTACAGGTGACGCCCAGGGGCTTTTTGAGGGCTGAATGACGTCATCTTCTAGCATTTTGTCGACTTGCTCTTGCATCACTTCGCGTTCTTTTGCAGCCACGCGATAGGGGTTTTGGTGAATTGGTCTTGCCATGTCCTCGGTAATTATCCGATGCTTGGTTAGAGGCGTGCGGCCAACTCTTGATGTTGTCGAAAAGCAGTCTTTGAATTCGGCCAGTAGCTCAAGAAGCGTCTTTCGCTCGTTCTTAGGCAAAGTAGTGCTAACGTCAAGAACTGGTGTCGAATCAAGTTTTGGTGCCTCGTCGACTACTGCCAAGCAGCCTTCTGCGTCTGTGATATCGTCGAAGTAAGCGACGGCCATGCCTTTTGGAAGGTGCCGGCGCTCATCACTAAAATTTGTCAGAAGCAAGTTCGTGCGTCCAGCGGCGACACTGACGATACCTCTTGCGACGGAAATGCCGTGTGTGAAGAGGAGCGAGGCTATTCGGTCTGCTACTCCTTCGCCGTCAAACTGGACAGCGGCTGCCATAGAAACAAGCGTGCATGACCATGGAGGGAGAACCACATCGTCATCAGTTAGACGCAATTGATTCGGTCGCGCCTGTGTACAATCAGGTGCGCCCGAACTGTTGCGGAATGTAATCAAACTGTCTGGGATATTGATGACGGCGCCGTACTCTCGTAAGAAGTCCATACCAATAATTAGGTCCTTGCAGCATGCGGCGAGAACGACGAACGACGCAACGAAAGAAGAACCTCCTATGTCAATTCTCGATGTGCATCTTCCAGAGGGCATCAATAACTGACCACCTGCCGTCCTTATTTGAGGGCCTGTCCACGGTGTCTTCACTTTCTTGAGGCGCATGGCGAGGTCCTGGCTGATGATAGAAAAGTCGGCACCGGTGTCGACTAAGGCTGTTACTTTCTGGCCGTCAAGAAAAACACTCAGGTCAGCGGTCACAATGTCGTCGCTCTCACGTCTTGTCGAATTTACAGCGTCGTGTAATGGGGGCTTTTCGTCGTCATCTTCATGGCCTGCAACCTTACCCCCGCAGGTCGCCGCCCTCAGTTTCCCCGTCGCGGGCTGGGTGACCTTCTTGCGCTAAGGTCCGCGGAGGTACGTCGGTGTGATGAAGGTGAATGAGCGGGAGAAGGAGAGCGGGATTGACGTCCCAAACCTGGCTGGCGGGTAGGTATTGCCTCCTCGTCAGAAGTACGGTATTCGTAAAAGTGAGAAGGGGCTCCATGGAAAGAGGGCGTCCTCCCGGCGTGGTACGTATTCTTCGTTCGCACGTCGATCGTCAGACCATGTTCGAAGTGGGCGGAACGAATCATTGCGGTGCCAGCAATGACGCGCAATATGACCTGCACCTCCGCAGTTGAAGCATAGTGGACGTTGATCGATTGTGCGCCGCGCGTCTGTTCTTCGAAGTGGTGGACGTCTGAGCCTCCCTCCTTGCGACGATGTCCATGGTGCTGCTGTGGACGTCTGGTGGTACGTCGGTTGGCTTGGCGGTCGGCTCAGGGTCTGCTCTTGCCGCGGTGACCAAGGGGCCGTCGGCACTGGGTGATATGGCGGCGATGTACCAGATGGTGAACGTCGCAGAGCATCGGCATAGCTCATAGGACGGTGCTCGTCACAGGACCAGCGGTTGAAAAGGCGTTGCGGATTTCGTCGCGTACCAGTTCAGCGACGGACGCAACGGAGTTTTGAGCAACCGGAGTCCGGAACTTTTGAAGTTCTTCGCGAACTATCTCCCTAATGAGGTCTCGCAGGGAGCTTTGATCCTCAGGTATGGCGGCAGCATTGATTGGGGCGCTGCTAGACATTCGATGATACTGCCTGCATCGTTGATGGAGCGCCCGCTTGATAGCCGTAGCCTCCTTGATGAAGTCAACTACGGTACTTGGAGGATGGCGCAGTAGCCCGGCGAAAAGTTGCTCCTTACCACCGCGCATGAGGGAGCTCAACTTCCTATCTTCACTCATGTTCGGGTCAGCTTGACGAAAAAGACGAGTCATATCTTCAGCAAACATGGTAACGCTTTCATTGGGTTTTTGAACCCGTAGCTCCAATAGCTGCTGCGCACGGTCGCGTCGATCGACATTGGTGAACGTATCGACAAGCTGTTGTCGGAAGTCGCCCCAAGTTAACAGACTGGATTCTCTGTTCTCGTACCATATTTTCGCACCGCCGTCAAGGTAGAAATAGGCGCGTGAGAGCTTTTCTTGTTCAGGCCACAGATTAATCTTCTCGACACGCTCGTAGTGCTCAAGCCAGTCGTCCACGTCTTCATGGGCGCCGCCACTAAAGTGATAGGGAACCAGTGGTTGAAAGATGGTTACCTGTGAAGGCTGTGTTGGCGGGGGGCCTTGGGGTGCCGGTTGCGGACTGGCGTTGGTCATTTGTAAAGGTAATCTGCACTTGCGAGGTTCCGTGGAAGGCGTGAACTCTGGAGCGAGGCCTATCAGCCGCCGACTGAACCGGTGCACGGGAGTTGCAATGGGTGACAATGCGTCCGAGCTCAATGAACGGCTCCCAGTGGGAGTATGGAGCATTAGGTAGGGTTGCGTCCCAGCACTTCCCACCAGTGTCGCGGTGCAGCGCGAACCAAAGGCAGATAACGTATAAACGTTCACACAGCGACTCTCAGCAGGCCGAACAGCAAGATCGCCTTCTTTATCTTCAATCAGCCAGAGCTCCACTACCTGGTGTCCGCCAAATCCCCTTATTGTTGTTTTGGTCCACCAGTACACACGCGTCAATATCATTCACATGGTCGCTGAACGACCGCAGCACCAGCAGTCTCTTCTAGTTAATTTTAGAAATCTAGAGATTGCGCCACCTTAGAGCGCTTGAATCGAAGTAGAGCGTCATTCAAAGCGCTCACGAACATCGACAGTCAATGCTCCATACGATTAAAAATCAATCTTGTAAGACCACAGCCTCTAAAACACTGCGGAGCTGATATACTTTTCAATGCGGAACAGACCCCATTTTCAGGAAGGACAGCAACCCTAAGTAATATTCGCATTCACCGTGATCTCCAAGTAGGCTGGTCGTGCAAAAACGTGCATATTTAGAGGTGCACAAGCACTAATGAACACGTGTGCAATGGCTCGTGTATGGCACACGTATGCCATAGCTCAACAGCATGCGCTTGAATGAATGAATCACCTATAGGAAGATCAAGAGGCTAAGCAAGTCGCAAATCACTTCCTCTTCACGGATCGACTGGTCAGAGTACAGGTAATCCACAAAAGAAGCAATGTGAGGGAAACCAAGAAGGTTCTCTTAAATGCCTAGAAGGTATAATGACAGCCGCTATCCAGAGGCAAAGTTTAATTGTGGAGTTTTGTCAAATTTAGCGGATATGAAGTGGAGTTGGAGCGACTTCGAGCAATTCGTCGTCACGCCGAACGACGTTATAGGCGCACAAAATTGATCTACGGTTTGATGAAGACGAGACGTCTACAAAAGAAGGCTAAACGTTGAATAAATGCTCTACAGTCACTACGATGAAAGTCATTATGTGAGTCGCTCAATCCCCACAAACCTCTTTCGCAAATATGGAGACTAATCTGTGGCCTACGAACATTGCCACAACAATTTCGCCCCATTCTAATGCCTTGCTCCCCACCTAAGCCGACGTGAAATCGATGTAGCAGAAGACTTCTGCGCCAGGATTGCCAACAAGGGGACTGCAATCACCATGAGAAACCTACGAAACACACCGATGTCCAGAGACACTCGGATGGACATTATGTTTTCTCTAGAGGAGCTTCAAGCAGCATTGGCAGCAAGCACTCGTCATCTCCTGGACCCGATGGAGTCACGTAGCCCTTGCTAACCTAGGACGAACAGCTCAGCGTCCCTTTAGCTGTATACAACGACTCGTGGAGCAACGGTTTGGTTCCTCCTTCGTTAAAATGCAGCCGCCTTGCGCACTTGCTCAAACCAGGCAAATCACCATTGGACATGGTCTCTTATCGCCCCATCGCGCTTGCCAGCTGTTTTGAAAAGGGGATGAGAAATAGTGCTGAATCGCCTAGAGTGGTACCTGGAACATAACATATACCCCGATGCTTTGACCGGCTTTCTACGGGGCCGGTCTTCCATAGACAATGTTGTTGACCTTGTCACGTCTGTACAACAGCAGAAAAGCCTAAAGAGATTATCAACGACAGTGTTCTTGGATGTTAAGGGCCCATAGACAATGTATTGCTTGAAACCATCTTTGACACCTTGGGCAACATTGGGGGGGGCCGCGTCTACCGATAGATGTACAGTTATTCGAAGGACAGAACCTTCTTTGTTCAGACAGAGATGGTGAAACAAGGCACCATTGGCACTTATCATGGTGTACCTCAACGTGGAGTCTTAAGCCCCATACTTTTCAACCTTGCGCTAATCGGCTTCGTTGACCTTCTGCCGCAATCCATGCAGCTCTCGATCTACGCAGACGACATCTGCATCTGGGCATCAGTGGTCACGCTTCTACACGAACGAGCAGGCTTCAGAGAGCGGCTACACTGACGTCAAACTACCTTTAAGGACGAAGACTTGAGCTGTCAATTAAGAAATGCTCACTGGTTGCGTTTTTGCGCAGAGCAATGACCCCATACGTCGTCAAAGTTAATAGGCACACAATCAGGTATCAAAAAACACGGTTTCCTGGGAATAATAATAGATCTGGACTTGTCGTGGAGCCCTCACATCGCTTTCATGAAAAAGAAACTCACCATGATTACCCACTTTCTAAGGTTTCTTGCGGCAAACTCTTGGGGTGCATCGGTATACGAGCCATGCTTCAACTGTACACTGCACTTTTTTCTCAGTTTCATGCGCTATAGCCTACCTGTGTTCGGCAATACTCGAATAACAAACGTACGTTCCTCCAGTCAATACAAGCTCAAGCACTGAGAATATGCCCCGGGCTTCCGAATGCGCATCTTCAGCAGTGACTGTCACAATCGCTCATGAACACCCTATCACAACCTACGATCGTGTCGATGCTTTAAGAACGCACATAAGACACGCCACCCGGATTCAATTGCATCACCTCGCCTCCCTTCGAACTTACAGGCCACGCTCTGCGTTCTGCACTATTATTGCTCCACATCGCATGGTAATTCCCGCAAACTTCAGGCACGCAGAAAGACCGTCGTTTTCCATCGTGGTGTCTACATCCACTGGAAGCCGTGACAGCCATCCTTGAAATGCGAAAAATTTTTGAAAAGTCAGCCCTAAAACAAACAACATTACTGTTTTGTTTGAGAATACAGTGGACGCATTCACGTTTACACAGATTGGTCAATACTTAAGCAAGCTCAAATGGTGCTGTGATAATTCCGGATAAATCCTCATGATATAGTTCAGGACATCGCATCTGACATAATCCACGACTTCAGAACTCGCCGCCATTCATGCCGCCCTGAGTTCCTAGTTGAAGAACCGCAGTAGACATGGCCAATCTTATGGACTCCAAGCAGCCCTCCAGGGCATTGCCTCGCCATATCATTACGGACCAATTGAACACCTACGCGCTGCAAAAAGACTGCTTCATCCCCGGCTATATAGAAACAACATGACATAGCGTATCAATGAATACCGGCCACTGCAGCATCGATGGAGACGATCGTGCAGATGAAGCAGTCCGATCTGCTCATAATGATGCCTTCGTGCAGCCATACCTTTATCAAAAACGGATGGCGCGACAAGCCTTCGATCACTAGCACGAGAACTACACACGCGCTCAGTGGAATTCACCGGCATTCACCAACGTCCTCCTATGTAAATTGGACCACACCTACAGCACTGTCTTCCATCAGGAATAACCAGAGCTGAGGAGCTGAGGATTGGGGTGGCTTTTTAGGAATGCATATTTGTTTCGTATCGGAATGACCAGCAGCCGGACATGTGACAACTGTGGCTATACGGGCACATTTTCCCATCTTCTCGGTGACGTCCGCGCTTCTTCAGTGCGCCAAGAAAAGAACTGTCGAAAGTTTGAGACATACAAACAATTGCCAATTGTCGGAAGAAAGGGTATTAGGACACTGGCCGAGACCATTATCGGCATGCAAGGCGAGAGCTTTGTTGCGCTTCTTGCGGGCAAGTGGTCAAGGTGTTCAACGCTCAAATAGTTGACAAATTCGAGTTGAAGTCAGGCGCAACACTGTCATGCATTTGGACAGTCAGGGTTAAATCTGCAGAACGACGCACAACGCCGTACGCGTGAATCATCGATAATTTACGAGTACTATGCCACACAAAATAAGAAACAATGATGCGATCACCAAGAAACTATCGGCTCTAATTGACATGTGATGAACGAGCAACCATACGTAATGTTTGTCAGTGTGTTGGCAAATAAAATACAGCCATGTTATTATTGCTTGGTCATGACACAGAAACACGCTTTCACATCCCTTTGCCAGTAATCACCTCTAATCACACAAGTCGGAGTCACCCACGCACACACACTTGGAGTAAACAATGTCATCAAACAAACCTCAT